>RJWH01004162.1:39877-119275 GCA_004363575.1 Solenodon paradoxus | reverse complement strand
GGTCCCCCTAAGATCTCGACCTCACTGCCTGGAGGGGGGTCTCGGAGTCTGCAAGCCCCCTCCCCAGGGACCTGAGTCACCGCAGGGAAAGCCGCGGGGGGCGGGGGGTGAGTCACGGGGGCGGAAAGAGGGAGCGAGGTCGGCTGTGGCCAGGGGACCCCTGGGCTGGCCTGAGTCATGCACGGCTGGCCAGTCTGCCCCCGGGTCCCTTCCCTGGGGATCGGGAGCGGGAAGCGCAAGGCCGGTGGACCCTGGGGCCGGGAGGAAGCGCGGGAGGAAGGACAAGGGAGGAGGAAGCGCACGGGCTGGGCTGCGCGGGAAGCTCGGGTTCCCTAGGTAACTGGGGGGGCTCGCAGCTCGTAGTGGGGACGTTCCTCCCGCCGGGCAGCAGGGACGGCCCCACGTCCCGGGGAAGCCCCCGCGCACTCGGACGAGGGGCCGCAGGTTTCAGGTCGGGCAGGAAGGGGTTAACGGTGGCCCCCTCCCGGGAAGGCAGGGGCGGGGCTGTGTCCCGAGCTCCCCCGCCCCCGCGGCTGCCCACGGAGGAGCCGGCTGCTCACCCATCCCCCCAACGGAGCGCTCACACGCACGACCGCGTCGGGCCCCACGCACACAGCGACTTCCGTCGTGTCTCACGTCACGCACGACGCACGCGCCCCCGCAGCTCCGGGAAGGGCCTCCGGGTGGGGAGCAGTGCACATCGCCCCCCTGCGCACACACGCACAGCGCTGCCCTGGGTGACATTGACGCCCCCACAAGAAGGTTGCCAATAACCGACCCCCAGTGTGCCAAGGACACACCAGACACCAGCCGCACGTTGGCACCAACCTTGATTGGTTTTAAGTCCAGGAAGCCACTGCAGCAAACAGATGGGGTCCCTCTGTCACCCACGGACACAGGCTGAGACCCAGAGTCACAAGGGCACACCTGTCCCCACGTTTGTGGCAGGGACACAGACAAGGCCATCTTCTTAAACAGATAGTTGGCAGGCGCTTCTGATAAAGTCACGCTATCACCACCAAAGACAAAGAAAGACGCAAACAGATAAAAAGTCCTGGACATCCGACATCTGTTGTCAACTTGTGACGACGTTCACATGGAGATCACAGAGGCACAGAGACTATGGTGGGGACAGACATTTGAGGGTCACGCTATCAGCACACAAGTAGGGTCAGAGAAGCAAGCCCACAAGGTCACACACAGGGACACCAGATGGTTGGGGGCGGTCATGGATTAGCCAAGACCACACATGACAAGGCCATGCTATCACAGAAAAACACACGATAGAGAAAGTAGGACACGGTCACACAGACAATGTAAAACCATGTTAGGGCAGGGACTGTCACACACTTCTCAGAGTACAGTGGGCTATAGACACAGAGCAAGATGGCATCTAGAGGAACACACACCCCCACACCCTCCAGTCACACACGGGTTGCCTGTGGCACTGAGACACAGGTGGATGCAGAGACACCTGTGAGCACATGTCACACAGACCCAGAGACACATGCACAGACCCTGGGAGGGGGACAGAATATTCCTGTCTGGAGTAGAGGGGGCCTGAGGACATGATGTCCACCGCTGTGATCACCCATTGTGTGGACCTCCTATTGTGTGGACCCGAGGGTCCCCCATCCCAGCCCTCAGGACTGGGTCTCTGCCCAGATGTGAAGGCCTGGAGGGGGCAGGCGGGGGTCCAGCTGTGGCCGCCGGGAGGGGCTGAGTCACTGGCTTCCCAGCAGTTCAACCCAGGCTGGGCCCAGCTGTTCCTGGAAACAGACAGGCAGAGGGGGTGGGGTCCCCAAACCAGCTGGGGGCTGCTGGCCTGGACCTGCACTCTGTCCCTACCAATGGAGGCAATCCCAACTCTGGAGCTCCCTTCACTGAAACTGGATGTTTACATCTTTCCCACAAACAGAGGTTCCCTGATGCAAAATTCTTCAACCCTTCCTGAAATGGAAGGTGCCTAGATCTCCCCAATATGGGGGCTCCCTGATCCAATAATAGGGATTGGTGCTCTTCTGTGCTTATATGGGGGCTCTCTTTCCTCTCCCCCCAAACATGAGCTTCCCTGCAGTTCCTCCCTCTCAATTGAAGGTTCTGGACGTTTCCCTAAATCGGGGAATTCTCCGATGGCTGAATTTCTAGAACGCCTACAAAATCATGTCAACATGAGAACAATTCAAGTCTATTCAAGTATTTAGAGTCCTCCTAAAGGGATTCTGCAAATATAAGTGACCTTCACCCCAAATATCTGTGGATCCCAGATGTACCCCAAGAGTGGCCAGATTTCCCCAGCCCTTCATCCTTGCAAACAGCCCAGGTTCGGGCTCACCTCCCAGTTCTACCTGGGGTCGGGGGACCTGTCTCCCCTGGTGGGTGCGGGAAGGGGGAGCCGGCAGCGGCTGTGTTCTCACCGCCGCCGGAAGGCAGCCCAGGAAGGCAGTCCAGTCCAGGAGCCGGCACTGCTGGCCCTTGTCCCCTTCCTACCCGCCCCCACCCTCCCAGGAGCTGGGAGCTGAAAACAACTCGGGAAGGGGATGTAGGGGTGTAGACGAGCCTCTAAGGCCCCCGCGTGCGTGCGTCTGTGCGTCTGAGTGGGCTGGAACCCGGTGTCCAGGGGTAGAATGACTGTGTTCGTGAGATGCGACTTAGGATGGCTGTCATCCAGCCCAACCCGCTCCTCCAGGCAGGGTCGCCAGAGCCAGACTCTGGGTTGGAGGGAACAGCGCCCCTCCTTTCAGACTTAGTCCCACCCGCAAAGCAGAGAGCGCTCCCCTCCCTCAGGGTACAGCTAATAACCTCTAATTACCGCTTATTATCTGCCCGCCCCACAGGGGAGGGGCTGACGGAGGACTCAGGCGTCAAAGGGCGCGGGCCGCGGCTTACCCCACTCCAGCCGGCTCCACCCAGAACCTCTGTTTCCTCGCTGCGAACCGAGCAGGAAAACAGCATTTGCTACCTTTATTCAAGGGTTCGAGCTCTTCGCGCCAGAACTGTACACTGGAGGTGCTCAATCAGTGGCGACTGCGCTATTATTGTTTAGTATTGTTATCCTCGGAGCCCCCAAGCTCCCCCGCGCCATAGCCGAGCCGGCACCGGTAGCCTGGCAGCCGCGGGCCGCGATCCTGCGGTCGGTGCGCCCCCTGGTGGACCGCGGGGACCAGGGTGGTTAGGTGCCGGGTTCCGGAGCCCGAGGACCCCACCGCCAGCGCGGGGCTCGCGGAGGGCTGGGGAAGTTCAGTGGAGGACCGATTCAAGCTGGACAAGTGTGTCAAGCCATCATCCAGGACATGTGTCCTGCCATCCTGACCTGCCATGTCTGGCTGACCCTTTTGCTCTCGACCTCGGATCACACTCGGGTCCCCTAGTGTACGCCTGATGCAAAACTCCCAAGTCACCTTGCCCGGGACGACCCCTTCTTTTAGGATCCCCACCTCCAAGTCCAGACAACGCATTATATATTCTGCGCGCAAACACACATACACACACGTATACATACGCGCGCGCGCGCAGATAAAGGCTCGGAGCACAAGGTGATTAGAAGATTTCTCCAGCGGAAGGGAAGGGACATGAATGTGCCTGTGGGTAGCTCCGCCTCAGATGCTGAGGAATGATCGTGAGGCCTTGCGCTACCCCCCAAAAGAGCGGGGTAGACAGGGTGGCCAGGCCAACCTTGAGATGCGCAAGGCTGGTCCCGACTGACCTCTAGCGGTAGGGCGGGCGCCCGAACCCTGCTCGGATCCTGCCCGAATCCTGCCCGGATCCAAGATGGTGGATCCGGGGTCCAGTGCGGGCGCGTGGGGAATCACGTGCCGGGGGCGGGGTCTGCGCCTAGGGGGCGGGGAGGGGCGGCGCTCTAGGCCGAGCGGGAGGTCGGGGCTGCGGGCGCTCGCTGGTGGCTGATCTGCAGGCTGCAGCGGTGGTGCGGCTCCGCGGCTCGGGTCGCACCGATCGGGAGCCATGAGCGTGGACAAGGCCGAGCTATGCGGGTCTCTGCTCACCTGGGTAGGTCGGGGGCGGGGCTAGGGACAGGTGTGCGCCCGCTCTTCCTGCCCGGGAACCTGGCTCTGGCTTAATCCACCCCTGTATCCTGGGGCTGGGAGGAGGAAGGGGTCGTAGGCCAGCGGGGCAGTTGGACTCTGGCCTGAACACCCGCCCCCGTCACGTGGCTGATCTACTTGGAAAGAAAAGGTGAGGCCCGCCCCTTCGTGACTGGGTCACATGGAGCGAGGGCACAGGTGAGCTGCCCTGGTCACGTGGTGCCTGTGGGGCCCAGGTGACTCGGGTTCCTCCCTGGCCTTGTCGCGCGGGGGTAGGGAAAAGCGGGGTTGTTGGGCAAAGGTGAGCGAGGCCACGTCCCCTCTGGTCCCAGGTGAGCAGAGGTTATACACACGCGGAGCTCGTGCTGGTGCGCTGGAACTGGGGGCCCTGGGGGCCCGTCCAAGCACAACCATATCAGGTCTCTGAAAAGTTTGCAAAAGGGGAGTGGTTCTCTGGTCCCAGACCCTGATTCTGCCCGTTGTACTTTTCTCTTACCCCCAGTTACAGACGTTCCACGTCCCGCCCCCCTGTACCAGCCCCCAAGACCTGAGCAGTGGCCTAGCCATAGCCTATGTGCTGAACCAGATGTGAGTGGGGCCGAGGAGGCGGGTCCCCAAGGGTGCCGCAGTAGCTCATCCCACCTTCTCATCCTCCAGAGACCCTTCCTGGTTCAACGAGGCATGGCTTCAGGGAATCTCAGAGGACCCAGGTCCCAACTGGAGGCTGAAGGTGACATGTGGACTCACGACTGGGGGACAGACTGGTGAAGAGATAATCAGGAAAAAGTCAGCTAGACTAGTCCTGGGTGATGGATCTGCTAAACACGTGTCCTGGGTGATGGACAGACAGACCTGGCTAGGGAGAGGGACAGGTGCCTGGTAAATAGCCAAGCGATCTGTTATTTCATTCATCTGTGGGGCAGGCCTGGGTGTGCAGCAATTAATAACACAGACAAAAGCCTGCCCTCACATCGCTGACATTCTAATGCTGCCAACACCTGCAGACAAACAAGAATACTGACTTCCGCTGGCAATAAGTTATAAGAAGACAGTAAAAGCAGAGAGAGAGACAGAGCAACTGGGGATGAGTGACTACTCTAGATGAGCTCTCTCCATGTGAGAATTAGAGGGACCGTATTCCAGGCACCAGGACAGCATATGTTCTGGACAGACCCAGAGTGGGGAATAAGTGTTGATATGGTCAAGGAGTGGCAGGGAGTTTTCGGAACAGAAAGCAAGGGGGCGGGGGCAGGAATGATAGATGAGGTCATCAGGGGCTTGGCAAGACTGCTCAGGACAGTGGATTCTATTTTTAGTGCTGTGCAAAGCCAGGGAAGGGTTTTAGCAGAGGAAAGATACAACCTGGCTTGGACTTTCAAAGGCTCCCTCTTGGCTGCTCAGGGAGGGATGGAGTGTAGACAGCAAGAAAGGAAACTGAGGGGTAGACTGGTGGAATATATTCAGATGGGAGGTGAGGGTGGCTAGGTCCCACAGGTGGCGGGGCTGGTGGCGAGAAGTGATGGGGTTCTGAGGACCTGCGGGCAAATTTGAGCAGGTGGGCAGAAGGGCAGACAGCCAGACAGGTCACTCCTAGGAGAAGGGACATTCAAAGAATGAGGCCGAAGGAAATGAGTTGTTCAGGAATTAGGAGGAAACAGAGAAAATAAGGTGGAGTAGATGGATTCAAGGTGGAGACTGCCTGACTCCTTCTGGAAGGTTCTGAGTCTCTGGATGCCATTCCTTGCTCCTCCCCCAGATCAGCAATTTGAAGGCAATCTTGCAGAGTGTGGTGGAGTACTCCCAGAATGTGAGTAACTAAAGGGATTTGGGGGTTTGGATTGGAAGCAGGGAGACTCAGATTCCTGACACCCCTTCGTTCCCCATGCTAGGTCCTGGGGCACCCTGTTCTGGAGCAACATCTCCCAGACGTGAGACTCATTGGCGAGTTCTCAGACCCTGAGGAACTTGGCAAGCTACTCCAGTTGGTACTCAGCTGTGCCATCAGTTGCGAGAAAAAGCAGGGTATGCGGGGTTTAGGGGTCCCTCTCTGTGGGTATTCTTCTACCCCTCCCTCCATTTCTCAGTCTCCCCCACTCTTTTTGCTAGAGCATATCCAGAAACTGATGACCCTGGAGGAATCAGTGCAGCATGTGGTGATGGAAGCCATCCAAGAGGTAGACGAGAGTGCCCAATGTGGCAAGGTTCAGGGAAAGGGACATCTCTAGGGCAGAGGTCCTGGGCACAGCTCTGCTCTGGTTAGGTTTGGGCTTGGCCCGGGATGCAGCTGGCCAGATTTCCCTGTCTCATGTGTCCACCAGCTCTGCCCAGTTCTAGAGTCGCAATCTAGCAGACAAAAAAGGACCCAGACTCCTGGGTTCTGCTTGTATGGCAGGAAGACTGCCTCTGTGCCAGGGTTATCCTGGGAGCTGGGCGGTGGGCAGGAGGATGGAGAGCATCTCAGGCCTCCTGAGGTCATGGAAGCTGGGAAGGACCCTCAAAGGACCCCCTGCTCATCTCAATGTCCATTCTCCTCCCCCCTTTCTCTAGCTCATGACCAAAGACACCCCTGACTCTCTGTCGCCGGAGACATATGGGAACTTTGACAGTCAGGTAAAGGGAAGGCGATCTGGTTCAACATCCCCACTCCACTACTGATTCTCAGGGCTGCTTAAGAAGGAGAAGACTGTCTTGTAGCCTGTAAACTGCTCCCATCCCTCAGGGTCCCAGCTTCTGCCCTTCTCAGGTCCCCAAGGTCACCAGATGGCCTGAGAAAGTTCCCTGGGATCCCAGCCCTCTTTTTCTAGATCCCGAGGGCTTTTTAGCCCCTACCTCTCTGCTCCTAGAGATCTCCTGGCTGCAGTCTTCTCCCAAATCCCTGAGTTCCTTGCCTCCTCTTCCCCACCCCTGCTGCTCTGCTCAGTCCCGTAGGTACTACTTTCTGAGCGAGGAGGCCAATGAGGGGGACGAGCTGAGGCAGCACTGTCTGGACCTGGAGCGGCAGGTGGGGCTGAGGTGGGGCCACTATGGGTGCGGGCAGAGCCCTCCTTTCGGCTCCAGCTCATTGCATGCCCTGCCTGCAGCTGGTGCTCCTGTCAGAGGAGAAGCAGAGCCTGGCGCAGGAGAACGCGGCGCTGCGGGAGAGGGTGGGCCGGCCCGAGGGCGAGGGCGCCACCGGTCTCACTGCCAAGAAGCTGCTACTGCTCCAGTCCCAGCTGGAACAGCTGCAGGAGGAGAACTTCAGGTGCAGACAGCTGGGGACGGACCAGGCAGGCCAGCGGGTGTCATGGGGCAGCCCCCTCATGTGCTCCCTTCCCCTACCCGGCAGACTGGAGAGCGGCCGGGAGGATGAGCGGGCGCACCGCAGGGAGCTGGAGCGGGAGGTCACCGAGCTACAGCAACAGAACCAGGCGCTGACCAGCCTGGCCCGGGAGGCGCAGGCCCTGAAGGATGAGATGGATGAGCTGCGGTGAGTTGTTGGGCCCCCTGGTCCCACTGCGCACCGCCGTTTCCAGAGAGCCCCTCTGATGCTATAGCACCTCCGGATGCCTGGGGGACTTCAGTGCCCCCCAACCCTGCCCCAGACGCTGTACTGTCTGGACCCCACCCCATCCTCTGGGCACGACAAGCCTCCTGGGTCCTTAATGCCCCCAGAAACTCCCTAGGGTCCCCCATATCCCACATTGTGTCACCCAGATGTCATAGCATCCCTGTGCTACCAGCAAGCCCAGGAGCCCCCCAAATGTTCTGTAGACCCCATGCACAGCACCCCTGTAACCTCCAAATACTTGTTGGGCCCCCACAACACTGACTCACCCAACTTCACTGGCTTCCGTAACCTTAAATGGCTCCGGGGCACCCCTGTAATGTTAAAGTGACTAGTGAGTCCCGTGGTGTCCTCGTCCCAAACCTCTCCCAATATTCTCACCATGGCCCCTGGCCCACAGTGCCTTAGTTGACCCCATAGCCACCTCACCCATGTGTCCTTATCATTCTGTGTCCCCACAATCCCACCCTGCTTGTGACCTAGAGCTAATCATTGACACTTAAGAGTTCCATCTGTGTCCCCCGACAACTTCCTGCAGCATCAGGCCGGGGACTGACCCCTGGCCTTCATGACCTCTCACCTTGAACTCAAACGCCCCCCAGGCTGACGCTTCTTCCCTGAGGGCCTCACATCCAAGCTGCACACAGATCGCAGATCCCAACCTACTTTCCCTACTTGCCCCCTCCCCCAGGCAGTCCTCGGAGCGTGCAGGGCAGCTGGAGGCCACTCTGAACAGCTGTCGACGCCGGCTGGGCGAGCTGCGGGAGCTGCGGCGGCAGGTGCGGCAGCTGGAAGAACGCAATGCTGGTCACGCGGACCGCACGCGGCAGCTGGAGGACGAGTTGCGCCGGGCAGGCTCGCTGCGTGCAGAACTGGAGGCTCAGCGGAGGCAGGTGCGATAGGGGCGGGGCCGGAGAGCCAGGTGCCACTCAAGACGCACCCCACGTAGTTTAGGTCCCCGCCCCTCAACATTACGCACAGCTTCATCTACTGTGTCTTGAGCTCTCGCCTTCATTTACATAGAGGCCACGCCCCTCTAGACGAAGTCTAATGCCTAGCTGGGTTCCTAAGCCCCACCCCTTCTCTTAAGCTCCACCCTCCAAGTTCTTGCTTGCGCATCCCTTTGGTCCCGCCACTTCATCGCTGACTCAGTCCTCACCCCTGTCCTCCCATCAGGTTCAGGAACTGCAGGGCCAGCGGCAGGAGGAAGCCATGAAGGCGGAGAAATGGCTGTTCGAGTGCCGCAATCTGGAGGAAAAATATGAATCGGTGACAAAGGAGAAGGAGGTGAGACCAAGGTCCCACTACCCATGCCTGGCCCTGCCCATCACAGGCTAGCCCATTCCCCAGAAGGCCCATCCTGCCTCAAGTGGCATCTTTCACCCCGTCCCTCCAGCGGCTGTTGGCAGAGCGGGACTCCCTGCGGGAGGCCAATGAGGAGCTGCGCTGCGCCCAGCTGCAGCCGCGAGGGCTGAGCCAGGCCGGTGAGTGAGGCCCAGGCCGAGGCCCAGGCCGAGGCCTGGGGGACGGCTGACCTAGGGAGCTGTTCCCGCCGGCCGGAAAATTCAGTGTCCCAGGACTTGTCTAGGCCTGGGTCACCTGGAGGGAGGCTAGAACGGAAAGAAGGGACATGACATGGACCAACACTGGGCAGGAGCTGTCTTTCTGGGATCTGGGTCAGGCAAAGGCAAACTTGATGGAAGAATGCAGTTCCCTGTCAATTTATTTTTTATTTTTGAAGGAAAAGTGTAGGTGGGAATGAAAGCAAGCAGGCAGGCAGGCAAGAAGAGAGAGGAGGGAAAAGCACTTTATTTTATTTGGTTCATCTTGTTTTTCCCAGACCCAGGTCTTGAATGGTTACCTTGGGATATATGTGAAACTGGACTAAGCCGCTAGGCCAGCAGGGGGCGCCTATGCCACGCTTTTAGCCAAACTTGAGCCCCCAAGATGATTCTGAGAAAGAGAACTCTAGGAACAAGAGCATGGGGGCTTTTAAGCAACCTGAAGACTTTTCTCGCATCCTCAGAATCCTCGTTGGATCCCACCTCCCCGGCTGTGGGCAACTTAGCAGCGGAGATCCTACCTGCGGAACTCAGGTATCCTGGGGTCACTCAGACTCTGGCCCCACCTGGACCAGCCAGAGCCTACCCTCAGCCCCGTCCCCAATGCGAGCACCCCCCTCCACCCCGCTACCCCTACCTGCTCGACTCAGCTCCCTCCTCCCAAGTCCATCCACTCTTAATCCTGCCCTTCCCGGGAGTGCGGGCTCTAGCCCTCTTCTGTCTTGGCCTCTCCTGGATCCATCCTCGCTGCACAAACTAGGTCCAACCCACGTGGCTACGCTCCCCATGCAAAAATCATACGCCAGGCCCTGCTCACATCCGGATTGCCCCCGACCCCACCCCTGTCTTGGCTGTAGACACAGCTGGGTTCAGTGCCCTGTTTCAACCCACGTGACTCTCCTATCCCAGCGCTTCCCACCTTTTGCTATAGCCCCACCCTCGCCTGTAGCCGCGCTCCTGTCTGGCTCCACCCCTGGGCTCAGCTACTAGCCACGCCCACTGTGTCCCCAAGCGCTCCGCCCACTCCCGTCTAGTCGGGGTTCACAGGCCCCTAACCCAGACCCAGCTGGGCGTGTCTCCTCGCCCCTCTGCCTGGGCCCCAGCAGTCCTGCGGGGTGACCCGTCCCCAGGACTGCTCACTCCCTCCTGGTCGGCAGGGAGACGCTCCTGCGGCTTCAGCTGGAGAACAAGCGACTGTGCCAGCAGGAGGCGGAGGACCGGGAGCGGCAGGAGGAGCTGCAGCGCCACCTGGAGGAGGCCAACCGCGCGCGCCACGGGCTGGAGACGCAGCACCGGTGAGCGCCAGGCGAGCACCAAATGGAGGGGACCCAAGGGCAGGCTTAGACACTGAGCAGCACCCCCCCACCCCTGCAGGTTAAATCAGCAGCAGCTGTCGGAGCTGCGGGCCCAGGTGGAGGATCTGCAGAAGGCCCTGCAGGAGCAGGGGGGCAAGACTGAGGACGTGAGTGCCCACCTTCTCCCTGCCTGGCTCTCCCTCGTGCCCCCCAGTAACCCTCCTCTCTCTTCCCTCCTGCTGCTGGATGCCCTATGAAGGCCATTGTAAGTACTGTGTGCCCAGGGTTGGGCACCCCTTGTGCTCGCCGCTTGCAAGAGGCTCCATCTGTGGACCCTCGTTTCCCCTCACTGACCTGACTCTTCTCTCCCCCAGTCCTCCCTGCTGAAGAAGAAACTGGAGGAACATCTGTGAGTGTCACAGGGAGGGCAAGCCTGGCGGGAGGAAGACCTGAGGCAAGGGTGGGGGAATGGCGGTGATGTGGCATGGGGAGTAGTTTATGAGAAGATAGAGCGTTCAGATGGGATCCTAGAAGCTAAGAGAATGTGTGTGGACTGTTTTGGAGAACAGTATGGAAGCCACAGAGGGGATTTCACCAAGGTAATGTGACAAAGTGTTCATCTACGTTGTTAAAAAGAAACTATTAAAAAATCACTAGTGCCTGTATACTTTGGAAATGAGATTGTATACTTGAAAACAAAGAAACAATTTTAAATTGCTAGCACATTGATAGTTTGTCTATCAAGCTATACAGAGGGAAGGGGTGTACCTCCCAACCCTCCTCCCCCACATTGACTCAGTTTCTACCCCCACTCCAAGTCCTAATAATTATTCATTTATGTGCCGGTTGTTTTAAAGGAAAGGCGCAGGCAGGAATGAAGGCGAGTAGGCAGGGAGAGAGAGAGAGGAGGAAGCAGCAGTTTATTTTCATTTAGTTGTTCACACAGTTTGTTTCCACCCCAACCCTCCCCCACCCCCACCCCCACCCCGACCCGGACTCGAACCCATGGATATGTGGTTTGGGCTCTTTCAGAAGCGACTGACCCAATTGCTTCTCCATCAGGGTGTGCCCCTATTCGTTTATTATGTGAATCCTTCCTCAGTTTTTTTCGAGAAGACGCAAACAAATGTAGTTTTTAAAACTTCTCATTCCTTATTTATACTAAAGGTGGTATCGCCAGAGCACAGAAAAAAAGTCATTTCCAGGTACAACTCTCTGCTCAGCAGCTGTGATGCAGGCCACGGAAAGCCCAAGAAACACATCTTTCCTTAAAAAAAAAAATAAAAAAGCCCAAGGACCAGGGTTCAAGACCCAGAACCGGAAGAAATGGAAAAGAAAGTTATTTCTTTATAGATTGTAGATAGCTGCGGTCATTAGGGCTTAATTCTGCTGTACAATTCTCAGCTAGCTTCTGAGTGTGTGGCAAATCTCATCAAGTACTTAACTCATTGTTTGTGAGTATCTGCAGCTTCCAACAGTGTGACAGAATTTACTATTAGAGGTGCATCATTTGACTTGTATACAAATAATGCCAAAAAAGTGGAATGGGTGACCTAAAGGACACAGGTGTCTGTAAATCTCTGGTGAGCCCTGGTGGTTCATCTCCTCTGGCCAAGCACAGCCCACATACATGCCCAGGACCTGGGTTCGCATCCCAGGGCCAAGAGGAACTACAAGATTGATCAACTAAGTAAACAATAAAGATGCTGCTTCTCTCCTAGCCTGCCTGCCTGCCTACCTTCATGCCTGCCTGCCTGCTCACCTGCCTGCCTGCTCACCTTCATTCCTGCCTGCACCTTTCCTTAAAATCAAATAAAATGGCGCCCCCTGGTGGTACCACAGGTCAATGCCTCTGAAGGAATAAGTCACATATTCCTCGGTTTGAGTCCAGGCCTGGGTGGGGGGAAACAATCAATGTGAGTAACTGAATAAAAAATGAAACTTTTTAGATGCTTTTTCTTCCTCTCTTTTCCTGCCTACCTGCTTACCTACTTGCCTTCATTCCTGCCTGCACCTTTCCTTTAAAAATAAACATTGTAGTAGACCTAGCCTGTGATGTCCTATTAGATGTTATGTTGGAGTTTCATTCTACACCCAACCCACAGTCGTGATCTCCCCTACAGGGAGTGCTCTCACACATGTGAGAGATGGGCGTTCTAGAAAGATCCCCAGCTGATGGGTGGAGCAGGAAATTGCGGGCTTGAGGTGGCCGAGGATAGTGGTGGTCCAGTGGCTGTGGAATGGGGAGAAATGGACAGAGGGGTCTGATCCAGGGCCCACGTGACTGGAATCGCCAGGACTGGCTCGGATGGCAGAGGAGATGCTGGGCCTGGGGCAGGCAGGGTTTGGCCTGCAGGCAGAGGGGTATTTGAGGCCTATACGGTGGCATCCCTGGCCAGCTGGAGACGCCGTGGCCACCTCCTGGGGTGGGGAAAGTGATGCAGACTGGGAGGTCAGCCAGCTGCTGTCCCCTCCCTCCCTCCCCGCAGGCAGAAGCTTCACGAGGCGGATCTGGAGCTGCAGCGGAAGCGAGAGTACATCGAAGAGCTGGAACCGCCCGCTGACAGCGGCAGTGAGCCGGACTCTGGGGCGCCCCCTAGAGGGTGGTGGGCGGAGTCCCAGGCCCCGCGTGGACCTGAGCTCTGTCTTCTTCCCCAGCTGCGCGCCGAATCGAGCTGCTGCAACACAGCTTGCAGAAGAAGGATGCTGACTTACGCGCCATGGAAGAGCGGTATCGGCGCTATGTGGACAAGGCGCGCACGGTGAGGATGCGGGGTGTCTCCGGCCTCCTACGGAAGGAGCTGCCGCCGCCGCCCTGTGCCCCGGATCGGTTCACACCCCCTTCCCTGCACCATCATGTCCCAGATTTTTTTTTTCCCTCTAATGTCTGTCTGGTTTTTTTTTTTTGCTTGCTTGTTTGTTTTAGGAGAGATGCAGGCAGGAATGAAGGCGAGCAGGCAGGCAGGAAGACAGGGGAGGAAGAAGCACCGTATTTATTTAGTTGTTCACGTTGGTGGTTCCCCCAGCCCCAAGTCTTGAACCTGGGACCTTGGGGACATACGTGGGACTGCTCCCTGGTGTACTAGACCGCTAGGTCACCAGAGCTACCCAGAAGCAGCACTTTATTCATCTTTATTTAGTAGAAGCATTTCACTTTATTCCCATTTTTGTTGTTCACTCTGATTTTCTTTCTTTTTCTTTTCTGTTTTTGAGAGGAAGGAGGGGGGAGGAGAAAGTATGGAAGGAAGGAGAGGGAAAAACATCTTTATTTATTTAATTGTTCATTGTTTATTTCTCACCCCAGCCCTGGGTCTTGAACCTGGGTCCGTGGTTCACATACCAGTGTCTCAGCCCCCTGAGTCAGCCTCAAGGTTGCACCCCTGACTTCTTTTTATTTTATTTTTTTAAAGGACAGGCGCAGGCAGAAATGATGATGAGTAAGCAGGCAGGAAGAGAGAGGAGGAAGAAGCCCTTTGTTTTTATCTAGTTATTCATACTGGTTATTTCCCCAGGATCCAGGATGTGAACCTGGGTCCTTGGAATGCACATGGACTGCACTCCTCCGAAGGCAGCTGACCTAACTGCTACGCCACAGGGGGACGCCACATTTATTTCTTTAGTTGATTATTCATATTGGTTGTTCCTCCAGCCCTGGATCTCGAACTCAGGTCCTTGAGCTTTATGAGGCCTTTGCCTCTGATGCTGCGAGGCTTTCACAACCTGAGCCGCCGCCACGGCACACCTCTCCCAGACTTCTGTTTCACAGTTCGTGCTCCCCTCATCCTATCAGGAGCCCTATGAAGCCAAGGTCACCTTGGCTGTCTCTCTCGCCAACCCCTAGGTCATGCAGACCTTGGAGCCCAAGCAGCGGCCCCCTGGGGGGCCACCCCCAGATCTCAACTCGCTGAGGTCACAGCTACGGGATCGGGACGTCCGCATTCGGCACCTGGAGGTGGTGTCCTCATGCTTTTGGGGTACTCCCCTTCCCCTCCTCCCCCTACCCTGGGAGCATCTGGGTCCTGACTGCTGGGTCCCTGACAGATGGACTTTGAGAAGAGTCGAAGCCAGCGGGAGCAGGAGGAGAAACTGCTCATCAGTGCCTGGTATAACATGGTGAGTGGACCCCTCCCATGTCGGCTAGCACCTTGGGGGGTCCGTGGGTTCCTCGGACACCCACCTCGCCCCCTCCCTTTAGGGTATGGCCCTGCAGCAGCGAGTTGGGGAGGAGCGGACGCCTTCCCATGCCCAGTCGTTCCTGGCACAGCAGCGGCTGGCCACCAACAGTCGCCGTGGACCCCTGGGGCGCCTGGGGTCTCTGAATCTGCGTCCCCTGGACAAGAACTGAGGGACTCAGGAGCCTGTCCCCTGCCCAGCTGACCAGGGCCTAATGCACGCTAATGTTCTCACCTACATGCAGTCCAGTATCCTGCCTCAGCCACCTGCTTTCGAGCCTGCCCTTTTGCTCTGCCCAGAGGGGAAGATGGGGCAGGAGGCAGGTATGGGCCTATTTTCTTTTTAGCAAATGTGATTTGTATCCTTGATTTTCTCCCTAAGGTTCATGAGTGGCCAGGAGAGAGTAATTTTATATTTGAGAAAGAAAAATAATAAAGACTTTCAATCTGTCCTGGCTGGACTCTGGGAACTGAGATGAGGGTGAGATGATGGACCAGGGACTCAGATTGTGGCTTTGAAGACAGGCCTCACTTGGGTCCATACTAAAGTGTGACTGACTGATAGCACCCGGGGGAGTTGTTTGTGTAACTTTTGTGTGTGTGTGATTTTGAGGACACTACAGACAAAAATCCCTGCTTCATGAAGTTCTCATTTCTAATGAAGGAAGACAGACAATAAATGAACTAGATAAAAAAGAAAAGTTTGATGTGAAAAGTGCTCCAGAGAAAAATTAAGCAGACAAAAGTGATGGGGATGCAGGAGGTAGGTTTGGAAAGTGACAATTTTTAGATCAGCAAAGGAGGCCTCACTAGGGAAATTTTATATATATAAAGGAAAGGTTCAGGCTGGAATGAAGATGAATAGACAGGCAGGCAGGAAGAGAGAAGAGGAAGAAGCATTTTTATCTTATTTTCTTTGTAGTTGTTCACACTGGTTGTTTCCCCCCAGGCCTGGACTTGAACTCAGGGACATGTGACTTGCTCTTTTGGAGGTGACTGGCCTAACCACTGCTCTCATGCTGAAGTGATATAATTCAAGCAGAGACTTGAAATGAGGGAGAGATCATGTAGGTATCTGCAGAAGAGTGACTCAGGCAGTGGGAATAGCATGTGCAAAGGCCCTGAGGTGAGATCTAGGCTGGGCAGTGGGGAGGCTGGTGTGGCTGGAACGGAGTAAGGGAAGGGAAGAGGGGGAAGAAAAGAGAGTAGAGAAACTGTTCAGAGCCTTAGGGGCTTCAGGGAGTGCTTTAGCTTGTATTGTGTGTTGGGAGCCATGGAGGAATCGAATCAGAGGAGAGACATGATCTGCCGGTTTAAACCACCCAGCAAGGTGTTCTCTCGGCTACTCAGGGGTGCCCTCTGGTGGCTCCTAGGCAGAGCTGGGAGACCAGGGCAGGACCAGTTCAGGTGATGGGTGAGTGACAGTGGGGCTGTAGCTGGGGGGCTGGTGGGGGAGGGCTGCAAAAGTGGGACATGATTAGATCCTGGATATAGTTTGAATCAAGCAGGCAGGACCTGCTGCTGGGTTGATGCGGAGGGAGTGAGAGAAAGTTGAAGGTGACTTCTAGGTTTCGACATTATCCAGAAGGGAAGACACAGACAGACTGAGGCTGGGGCAGACGCCGGGGCTTGTTGATGAGGAGCTGGTTTGAGGGCATGTTGTGGTGGAGGGCTCTGTGAGTCCCACATGGAGATGTCGGGCAGGTAGCTTTCTGAGTGTGAATTAGGATGGATCCTGGCTGGTCTAGGCAGGAATGAAGGCAAGCAGGTAGGTAGGTAGGAAGAGAGAGGGGGAAGAATCATCCTATTTATTTTATTTAGTTGTACATCTTGGTTGTCATCATCGCCCCCCCCCCCCGCCCCCTGCCAGTCCCAAGATACAAACCCGGACTTTGGGACACATGTGGACTGCGCTCAGCCAAAGGCGGCAGATCTAACCACTACTCCACCAGGGCATGCCCCTGGCTGAACTTCTAAATTCCAGCTTAAGTTATGACCTGGAACACAAAGTGCAGGGATTTGGGGTGACTTACAGATTCATATTTAAGGCTGACAGGAGGAAGCTGCATTCTTGCCACTGAGGCTGGTGCATGAACCACTGAGTAAAACCATTGCCAGCTCTGGGGGCATTTCGGAGAGCAAACTTTGGGCAGACATAATCAAATAACCTAGATGTCTCGGGTGGTACTTAGCATTATACCTGGCAGGGGCTGCCCTGGTGGCTTAGTGGATAAAGCTACTGGATGCAGTCCACATACATCCCAAGGACCCAGGTTCGAGACCCAGGGCGCCAGGGCGGGGGGGGGGGGGGACAATCAAGAAACATAAATGCTTCTTCCTCTCTCTTCCTGCCTGCCTACTTGCCTTCACTCCTGCCTACCTGTTCCTTTAAAAAAACAACAACCTGGCAAGGAAAAAGGGAAAATCAGGCGGATGATGTAAAAACCACTGATGTTTTATTGAGCACCTATGATATAGCAAACACTTTAAGGTCATTTCATGGCACCCTCACAACTCACTGAGGTAGGCACTCATCTTCGTTTTAAGAGATGCCTAAAGGCAGGATACTTGGAGAGAAGCCAGGATACTCGGAGAGAAGCCTCTCCCGCAGTGGGGAGTGGGAAGGAGAGCTGGTGTGTAAAGAAGTCTTTCCAAGCCCCCGAAGGCAGAGCCAATAATGGAACTGGTCAAAAGCGGGCAGGTGGCATCTACCCTGCCTGCTGCCTGCCTGCTGTCCAGGGCGCTTAGTTCTCGGTCCTTGGGGATGTCAGGCTGGAGGGTTTCAGGTCAGACTTTCCTCCTCCTCACCGATGGGGCTGGGCAGCCAGGATGGGGTCACCCCCCGGGTGAAGGGCTCAGGGACGATGGGCCCAAGGGCGGGTGGCTCGGTGCCCGTGTGGGGCTCTGGCTCATCCAGCAGCGGCTCGTCGCAGCCACACTCTGGGGCTGCGCCCTCGGAGGCGCCAGTACACGCGCAGCTGGCGGCCGTGGACGTCTCGGACACACAGCTGTTCTTTCGCCGCAGCAAGGACAGGCGCCGGCCCAGCAGGCCGCCCGCGCCCGCGCCCACCGGTAGGAGGCGCTGCAGGAAGTCACTCTGCGTCTCGCCCAGCCGCACGTCCACGCTTTCCAGCCGCTGGAACTGCATGTCCTCTTTGGCCAGCCTGCGGGAAAGACGGAGTCGTGACAGCGGACTCTCCCATCTCCTTGATTGACAGAGCTGGGCCCCACGCGCAGGGCTTTTCCTGGCCCCACCCATCGTTTGTCCCATTTATCCCCAAAGACCTTGGCTGACCCCTCACTTGAGAGACTTCTCTGTTCAAATTTAGGACTTACAGCCTCAGGCGTGCGCTCTGCGCTCTTTCCACACCGCTTCTGGCCGGTCCAATCCTCAGAATTTACATCTTAATTCTATCCCCAATGAGTGACCCGGTTCCAGTCTTTGGCTCTAATCCTTCACCCCTACACCTCGGCCTCTGTCCCCATCCCGTCCTCATTGATTTTAGGTCTTAGCCCCGAATCTCCAGTTCGGCTCTTACGCCTGCTCTGTTCCCCGAATCCCCTTCTAAGGACTCACGTGATGTCGAAGGTGGAGCCCTGGAAGGATGGTTGCTGTAACAGGAAGGCGGTGGCCGCTGTGTAGGGGGCTCGAGCCTCAGCCGCATCCCAATAGAGGTCCTTCTCCAGCATGGCCAGGTCATCGTACATCTCGTCCACAGCCAGCATTGACACCTGCAGGAGCGGACACTCAGGGTGGGCTGGGGCATGGCGATGTGTGGGCACCGCCGAGTGGATTCCTCCGGATGAGTAGGAGTGTGGTGACCAAAGGAAGAAGGATGGTCGAGGGGTGAGGCCTGGGCAAATCTATCTCGGTGGACGTGGCACCAGGGCGGCTTTGGGACCCCGGCTTTGGGAAGGTCGCCATAGTCTCACCTGGAAGTTGCGATCAATCAGGAAGTTGGTCTCAAAGTCGTCATCGTCCTCTCCGAAGGGGTTGATGAGTTGTTCCGCTACCTGAGTAGGACAGGGAAGGGGAGCGGGTAGGCGGGGCCCAGGAGGTGGGCGAGGCTCAGGGTAAAGGTAAGCAGAGCCAGATACCTTCTGCCCGCCCCACCGCTAGAGTCCCGACCGCTGGGCTACACTCACCTTGAGCCAGCCAACGTAGAAGAAGAACTGCAGTAGCGTGAAGATGGGCACACACAGGTCCAGTCTGTGGCCATCATAGCCTTGAGCCGGGTCCAGGAACTGGCGACCGATGAGGCAGGCTAGGAAGTAGGTGTACACTGCGATGGTCACCACCTGGGGGCAGAGCGCCAGGTCAGGATTCTCCTGGCCTCAAGGGGGTCACGGAGAGACCAGGGCAGGGCTTGGACGCCACTGTGATGGGGTCTTAGCTGACCCTCAGTTTTCCTTTGGGGCCAGTGCGTTGGGACGGGGTTAGGGTGGGGTGGGGGCGCTCCGACGCCATCTATCAACGGAGTCCGGGCGGGGTTACCTGGGTGTAGACGAGGGGTATGCTGATCCAGTCGTAGTGAAAGAGCATCCCACATTTGCCCCGAAACACAGTCAGCTCCTGAGGGGGGCGGATAGTGTGGATTCACACGTGGGGACTAAGTGTGAGCACCTGGGATGAAGATAAGTGGTCCTCGGGTGGGAGATGGGCGTGCACTTTTGGGAGCGCCAGGGAGAGCATTTGGCAGTGAATGCACACCGGGTTAGGGGAACCCCTGCACCTTGGGGCCGCCCTGGAGAGTGCTGGGTTGGCGCCAAAGAGATGAGTGTGCCCCCGGGGGCCGCTAGGGTGTTGAAATCTGCTGCTTGGAGGGCGCCACGTTCTAAGCCAACTCGGGGTGCGGGCGGAGGTACAACTGCTCTGGTATCTAGGAATAACCTGCTGGCGGGGCCCACCTCGAGCAATAGCTTAAGGGCACTGTTGTCGCGGATGCGGCCTTCGCGCCGGGCCTGCGCCGCCAGGTTGGAGAACCAGACGCAGGGCACCCAATACTTGTTGTAGGACGAATTCAAGTTTTCGAACTTCTTGCGCTCCTCGCGGGTCATAAAGCCTGGAGGGAGGAGGTCAGAAGCTCTTTGCCCCGCCCCGCCCACCTGCGTTATCACCCGCCCCGCCCACCAGCGTTATCAACCCCGCCCCCCGTCGCCCGGTAGGTGTCCCCACCCCACCCGGGGCCAGGTCGCGCTCGGCTTCAGGCCGGAGCCTCACCCGCCTCCACAACGTGGTCTATGGTGGGAAAACGCTTGAAGACGGCGGTGCTGACGGAACGCAGGATGAGTACGGCCGAGAGACCTGCGTAGCGCATGAGTGTGCGCCGGTAGAGGCGGCCGCGCTCGTCGCGCCCGTGCACGGTGCCCGCCACCACGCACATGAGCGAATCCGGCAGCGGCATGCAGAGGTACTGGTTCCACCAGCGATTCACCACCAGCGTCACGTAGAAGCCTGCGGGAGAGCCGGAAATGGGGCGCGGGGGTGCGGGGGTTAATGACTGTGTGGGCCCCGGGCCTGGGAAAAAGAGTGATACAGGGTCTGTGTCAAGGACACCAGGCAGGCTGGTTACCTTGATCACACAGGGCCACCCGGGCTGGAGGACTTGGGGGGCTGAGAGGCTCGACCAGGCTGAGTCGTTCGTGGGGCTACTCTGATGTCACTGGCCATGGGGGATTGCGATCCCGAAATGGAGGTGGAGAAAGCCCATTGTTAGGGGCACACAGGCACGTAGTCATCCTGCTTACAGGAAACCACATGGCTGGGGGCATGGGGACCTGAAGCCGCGGCGGGGGGTTCATGGGAAGTCACTGAGAACTGGGGACCACGCCTTGTCAGAGAAATGCCCCTCGGTTGGCTCCAGAGATTGGAGCTCCA
Organism: Solenodon paradoxus; assembly: GCA_004363575.1. NCBI lineage: Eukaryota > Metazoa > Chordata > Mammalia > Eulipotyphla > Solenodontidae > Solenodon > Solenodon paradoxus. The sequence goes on along the minus strand of RJWH01004162.1, from coordinate 98,781 downwards.
TTGAGTCCTCGGAGGAGGGTCCTGCAGCCCAAGACTTGGCGGGACACGAATACTCTCATGTGGACACAGGCGGGAGTTCAAGAGGTGACCAGGGATAAACCTAGGGGGGACTTCATAAGGGGGCACTGTGACCAGGTGGCATCCAAGGTCTTGGGAAGTCAAGCCACCCCTGGAATGAAGGACCCAGAAATGGGAGTCTGTAGCTGGTGGGGTTAGACGGGAAAGGTCTCCGAGGGGCAGCGAGGGGGTCCTCGAAAAGGCTGGAAATGCGTGTCTCCACCTGCCTGCGGGGGGTTGGAGAAGTCCGGGGCGCGCATGCACGCACCGAGCACGAAGGAGACTGGGATGAGGCTGGCGTACTGGTCGCAGTAGATGACGAGCTTCTCGAAGTAGCGCTTTTGCTCCAGGGTCAGCACCCAGCTGCGAGCAGGGGGCGCGGGGTCAGGGGCGACCCACTCCCCAAGCGGCAGACCTCGAGCCTCGCGCGCGCAGAGCCGCGGCCCCTCTCCGCCCGCAGCCCCAGATCGCGCGCTCCCGTGTGTCCCCGTCCCCACCTCGAGACAGCCTCACCGATAGGCAGCACTCAGAGCCATGTAGAGTCCGAGGAAACACAGCAGCTCGCGCCACAGAAGTTTGTAGATGCTTCCGCGCCACAGCAGGAGCAGTTGCGAGAAGCCCCCGAAGCGCGCGTTGGCGACTCGGGCTGTGTAGGTGACGGTCATCGCGGCGCCGCCGCCGGGCGCGTCTGGCCAGCGGAGAACGGGCTACACGGGACCCAGGCCTGGGGGCCAGGCGTGCTGGCAGGCTGTTAGGCTGGGGACTGCGGGGGGCCGGGTAGGAGGTGATGGAGAGGTGCGGGTCGACTCATTGGGGCGTTCCCTTCCACTCAGGGACCACCTCCTGGATCCTGTCCCTTGCGTGTTTCCCCAGCCTTTCTTAGTCTGCCCTAGTTCCCAGTCCTCCTCCCCAATCCCCCTCTTTCAAGTCACCAGCTTTCCTGACTCCTGGTCCGGGTATTCAGTGCCTACCTCCTCCTGGCCCTCTGGCCCCCCACTCAGAAGACTCCTGAGTCCTCCCATCAGTCTCATCAATCATCACCCTTAGTTAGCTGCCCTGTAGAGCTTTCTCCCTCTCTCTGCATCCCCAGCACCTCATTTTCCAGCCCCACACCTCAGGGCTCGGATTCCCTTTCCTCTCATCCCCCTCCCTCAGATGCCACCTCTGTCCCCTCACATGTCCCCCCCACACCTTAGCCCCGTCTCTATCCAGTCTCTGTCCCCGTGTGCCCTTTGGAAGCCCTTGAAGTCCTGTCCCCAAGGCTCCAGGCCCACAGGACCCATCCTTCAGGCCCCTGGCCTCAGACCAGCCCATCTACTTCTCACTTAATGGTCCCCTCCCCTCACTTTGGGTTTTCTTCTATCTTATCCTCTACACCTGGGCAAGACCTCCACTCCCCTCCCAGAGGACACCTCTCAGAGTCCCCTATTCCCCCAGGTCTGGGCGCTTCTCACCTGGTGGCGTGTACAGGGACACTTGGGACAAGGACTGGATGGGCGAGTGGCTCCAGCTTTGGGTGAGGCTGAAGCTAGACCCTGGGCGGGAAGGGGGGTTGGGGAATGGGTGTGTGCAGCCAGTCCCGGCCTGCCCCCACCTTAGCTGCAGCCTCCTAGGAACTTTGTTTGGAGAAGTCAGTTTTGTTAGGGGGTGGGTAGGGGGAATCCACCCTGTCTTCCCTTCCTCCTCCCTGTCCTGTCCCACTCCCTGTCCCTGTCCCTCCCTGTCCCAGTCACTGGTAGTTCCAAGGGCTCTTAACTCTAGAGCTGGGGGAAGGGCGGGGATTGTCTCCACAGTTCCAGACACATACACTGCTCAGTGTGGCTGGGTCACTCCGCTGTCCCCGGTAATCACACAGTCACAAGATGCGCATAGAAACACACTCCATCGGCACACCCTGGTGGAGTCATGGTTAGGTCTGCTGTCTCTGGCAGGCACAGTCCAGTCCACATACTTCCCAAGGATCTAGGTTCTTGCCCTGGGGTCAGGTGGGAAAGCAACCAAGATGAACAACTGAAATAGGAATAAAGTGATTCTTCCTTCTTTCTTCCTGTCTGCCTGGCTCTGCTCACCTCCATTCCTGCCTGTGCTTTTCCTTAAAAATACCTACGCACACCGACGTGTCCTGGTGGAGCAGCAGTTAAGTCAATTACCTCCGAAGGAACGCAGGCCACATACCCCACCGCTGTCCCATGATCACGCCATGTAAAACACACACACACACACACACACACACACACACACACACACTAACACACACAAGGTCACATGCCAGCCGAGTGCAGGCCCCAGGACGTCTTCACACACAGACACAAACCAGCTGGGAGGCAGCACACATTTACGGAAGGTCTCCCCACCCAAACTGCAGCTGTGCTTACATGCGCACAGAGTGGCGGATGGGGTCAAAGCAGGGTTCTGTGGTCCCTTAGATTCATCAACGTTTGGAAGACACATTCATGTGTCAGTGACCCCCTCCCCTGCAGGCCCACAGACCCAGAGGGTCCCATCCAGACTGGGTCATGCCCAGAACTCCTCATGAAGCTCTCCTCCCTCCAGCCACAATGATACCACATCATCATATCATGACTGAAGGGTCATTCCAGCAAAAGGACATAACATGTATTAACATGTGTGTGCCAAGTGAAGGAGCATCAAAATACAGGAAGCAAGTATTCCTAGATTTGAGGAGACACATCGACAGCAACACAGAGTGGGGGGCTTCCACACCCCACCTACAACAATGGACAGATCAGCCAGGCAGAAAATTAGCAGAGAAACAGCTGCTTTCAATGACCATCTGGAATGAATGGGTCTAATAGACATAAACAGACACTTTGTCCAACAATGACAGATTTTGCTCTCCAGTGCGCATGGGACACGCTCAAGGATAGATCATATGTTTGGACACAAAATACCTCTCCACACATTTACAAAGATTGCGGTCATTACAAGTGTCTCTGACCACAATGAAATCAGCTACAGAAAGCAAACCGGATTGACTCCAAATTAAGTGGAAGTTAAGCAATTTGCTTCCGAATAACTCTTGGGTCAAACTGGAAATCAGAGAGGAAATTAAAAAATACCTAGTGACAACCACGCCTCACTGTGCCGGTAACACACCCGTCCACACGCCTCAGCCTGTCAGGAACCCACAAGCTTGGGGACACAAAACTTGTCCTGACATTTGGCATCGATGTGCGACAGATGTTCCTCCTTTTGCAGATTGACCCGCCTCTCTAAGGGGACACACGGGGACACGCACAGTCTGACAGAAAAGCCTGCTAAGTCATCCGTCTTGAAGGGTGCAGTGGAGGCTTGTGTGGGAGGGATGGAGGTGTCCTAGCCTGGGGGGCTGCTCTGGGATGCCCCAAAGCCCTTCTTATCTGCCATGTGCCCTAGGAGCGTGGATGGCTTGGTGCAGCTCTGCCCAGGAGCGCTGCTGCCCAGGACGCTGTGTTCCCAGCCTGGCAGATGTCTGCCCCGCCCGGGGTAATTAGGAACCGGCAGGGGCTGGCCAGCCTCGGACCTGGGTATCCGCTGTCCAGCTGCCAGACAGCCCATAAAAGGGGGCAAGGGGTTGGCACTGCTAACTGCAGGACTGGGGGAGAGGGCAAGCCTCAAGTTGATGGGCTCCTGTCTCAACTGGCGGCCCCCACTCCCTAGGATGTACCCCTGTGTGGATGCAGTCAGCCCTGACCCTGTGCTCACCCCCCTTCCCAGGTTTGGCTCCACTCACTTCTGCCTGCAGGACCTCGACCAGCCAGGCATCAGACCCACGCTGGGCAGGGCAGGATGCCCAGGCTGGTTCACATGCTTGTTAATCACTAATCGTAACCATGAATAATTGCACACACACACACACACACACACACACACACACACACACACACACACTCCTGGGCACTGAGTTGAATTTGCTGTCCTGGAGGTGTTTAAAGTTATCTCATTCCCCTTCCATAAGTTATTACAAATAGGGGTGTGAGCTGGGTCTTCTCATTTCCACTCAGCAGCTGGGGAAACTGAGGCTCAGATGGCCCACAGCCTGCTTGTGGGATGGCTGGGATTTGAACTTAGGGCGTTTGGCTCGGAGTCTTGGGCTGGCAACTGGCAGCACCATCTTTGTTTGTGCCCAGGCGCCACCCCAACGTGCCCGCACCCGGCGGAATGGATGCGGGGAACGTGTCTAGGCTGGTGGCTGGGTTCCCCACACACTCACACCCTGGCACACCCAGACCATGGGTGTTGGCAGGCTGAAGCCACTTCCTGACTCATCCGTGTTTAGACACCCTTTCCCCACCCCTCGCAGCTCACGCTCTTGCAGATATCTAAGGTCATGCCTGGTCCTGGGTGTCCCAGGTGGCCACGAGGGTGGCCGTGAGGGTAGGCAGCAGAGAGCCAGGAATGAAGGGGAGAAGAGGGCTCCCTGGGTGCCCTATGGGCCAGACCACCAACAGTCAAGATGAGCCTGAGTCATGCTGACGCTTGTCTTCATCTTAGGGACAAAGGGGGCTGAGGCTCAAACGGCTGGGACTCTGCTGAGGTCACTCTGTCCTTGGAGGCAGGACAGATATCAGGCACCCCTCCAGCCTGAGTCCTCTGCTATCAGCCCCCTAACTACACTCTCCAGCACCCTGCACGAAACCCGCAAGCCACCCCTCCCGCAGTCCTGCGGTAGGAGGGGCTGATGCCATCCTCTGGGGGCTAGAATAGGAGGTGGAGACTGTTAATCTCCAGTCTGGCAGGTGCAGCCGCTGCCCAGGGCGCCCGCTAATTCCCAAACCAAGCAGCAGGTAGTGCTGGGCGTGGCCCCGGCCTAATCCGCTCCCCGCCAGACTGGGGCTGGCCCAGGGGCCTCCCGCTGCCCACACTCTGAGCCTCAAAGCGGGTGCCCCTTTTCAGCTCTAGGCTTTATACCCCCAGAAGATACCCCTAATCCATATAGAGCTAGAAAAAGGCACCCTCTTACTGAAGATACCTGCTTCCCCAAATTGCTGTTTGGCCTTTGTTGTGACTATGCCTTTCCAGATTTGACATTTGTGCAGTATACAACATGTGCAACTGTATACGGAAGGACTGACCCCAGCACAGCCTTACTGCCGTCTCCCCCTTATTGACATCTACAACAGTTTAAGATCATTTTATTGAGAAGCGAGGCAGGGAGAAGTGGGGGGCAGCGACAGCTCCCCCCAGCCCCACCAGGGGGAACAGACCCTATCCCCACCTCCCAACCCTCCAAGTGGCTCCCCTGTACTATTGCGGGGGGTCCTTTGTGCAAACTCTGCCCTGGGGAGTTTGGGCTGGAGGGTAGGCTTGAAATGGTAGTAACCAGGGCTGGTGGCGGCGCTACGGGGTGCTGGGTGGCTTATAGGGTTCCAGGAGGAGGGCGGAGAAGGTATTGACCTTGTCTGCCCCCCGCACCTCATGGGGCAGCAGCGGCAGCTTCACAATGTGAAAGTCTTCATACAGGTCCTCCATCTGTGGCCGGGGCGGGGGCAGAGACAGAGACAGAGACAGAATGTGGTGGTCAGCGGGCCACAGGACAGGTCCAGGTCCAGAGCACGGATTGCTGGAAAGGGTCGGGCCGGGTGCCTCCCAGGGTGGGGGAAGAGAATATAGGGTGGGGACTTTCCGGGGGCATAGGAGGGCATGGGCCCAGTAAGGGCGGAGGTACCCGGGCCAGGCCAGTCGGAGTCCTCAAGTACCAGAATTAGGGTGAAGGGTTTGAAGTGGGGGTGAAGGGCAGGAATTTGAGGTAGCAGGTCAGATGGTGGGGTGAAGCCGAGGGCAGAAATGCCATCCAGCCACGGAGAGGGTGGAACTGTGCGCTCACTCTGACGCGGATGTCTTCCAGTAAGGACATGGGGCTCTAGAACCGCGGGTTCCTAGTCACGGGTTCACACAACCTCCGTGTGCTGGCGGGGGAGGGGGAGACCATGGATACGAGAGTCAACGAGAAGGGACTTGAAAATTCCTGGATCTGGGGAGCTGCAGGGGGTCCTGAAATCAGTCCCCCTCCACTCCCAAGGGTTGGTGAAGTTTGTTCATTTTTCAGGGAGTTCTATTTGGAGTTTCGACGGTGAGCTAGAGGGTTAGCGCCTTGAACCCCCGAGTTGTCCAAAGGACAACTGTCAAGAGCGGTGCCTCAGCTGGGCAGGTGGGAGGGTGGGCATGCGCACCTGGTCCAGGTACTTGGCCTGGATTTTATGCCGGGCTTCGCACATCTTGCAGGGCTTCTCGGGGTCTGGGAAGACGAGCTGGTTGACAATGATATTGTGTGTATCAATCTTGCATTTGGCCAGCTCCTGGATCAGCCGCTCCGTCTCGTACAGGGACAGGAACTCTGCTATGCACACGCAGATGAAGGTGGTCTGCTCCTGAGGGGCGAGAGGGGACAGTGAGGGGCTGGTCCCCGCACCCTGCACCTGCACCCTCACCCAGACTCACCGGGTCCTTGAATTGCTCACTGACGGAGCGGATGACGGGCAGCGTCTCCTCCAGCTTGGAGGCCAGCTGGTCCGCATTCATGTCCCCCAGGCCTAACATGTTGCACATCTACGGGGAGGGTGTGGTTAGAGGGGTGACCCTGGGAGCGGGCCCTGGGGGTCAGACCCCAGCTCTGACATTTCTAGGGGACAGTGACCAAGGAGTCCCTTTCCCTGGATGTACACCTGCCCTCCAGGAGCAGTGCCCAGCACCACTGTCATCCCCTAAATGGAGCAGCACAGGTCTCCTGGGGGGACCCCACACCAGGGGGTTGGTATTGGGGGGCAAGGCGCTGATCTTAGGTTGTCATGCAAATAACAGCTTGGTGGGGTGGGGGGGTGTGCATCTCATGATCTCCATTTGACCAGTTGGCCCAGAGAGGTGAAGTCACTTGTTGAAGGTCACACAGCAGGGCCATACCCTATGGGCTTTTGCATTTTGGGGAGCTGAGTGGCGGGGAGCAGGGACACCCCAGAGACAGCCCATGCAAGCAACTGGGAAGTGTATGTGGGCAAGGCCTGGGGGCCTGGGGGTGGCCCTGCCTGCCTGTGAGATGAAGGGGCTGATCTGGTTCTTGATCTGCATGAGGCGGCCCAGGCCCCGCTCCACGATGGTGGGGAAGTTCAGCAGCCGCAGCGTGTGGCCTGTGGGCGCCGTGTCGAACACCACCACAGAGAAGTTCATGCCCTTCACCAGCCTGTGGGGAGATGTGGGGGGGGTCACTGGGCTGCCTGGAGCCCCGGTAGCCCCCTCCCTGATGCCCCCCGCCCCGCCCCCGCCAGCCATGCAGATGGGGCCTGACCTCATGACCTCTGCATAGCTCATGGCCTCGTCGATGCCTGGGAAGGCGCTCATGGCCTCCTGCATCATCTTCTTGCCCATACTCAGCATATTGTCCTCCTCGAAGAATTCATCGGGCAGCTCCGCCACGCCCAGGCTGGGGTCGATTTCCTGGGGGCCAAGGCATGGAGCTCAGGCTGCCGTAGGGCCTTCCCACTCAGGCACGGAGACCCCCCCCCCACCAGGCACCCTGGCCCTCCCTCATGAAAGAGAAGGAATCATTCGATAAAGGGGTGGCGTGCCCTGGTGGAGCAGCGGTTAGGTCATCTGCCTCCAAAGGAGCGGAGGCCCCATGCCCCTGGGCTGGATTCCTGGGTCTGGGGGGTGAAGGGGGGATGGGGACAAACCACCAGAGTGAACGACTAAATCAGAATAAAATAAAAATGATCCTTTCTCCATCCTATACCTGCCAGTAGCCTGCATTCCTGCCTGTACCTTTCCTTTAAAACAAAAATACAAGAAAACAATTATGAACAGTGCCCCCAGGGGGCAGCCAAAGCCCATTTGAGGCCTTTACACTGGCTGTCCCGGACACTGGGGCCCTGATGGCCTCCAGATCCTTCCTCTGATCACCCAACAAACACCACTCACAGCCCCAGAGCCCCTCGGCCCCTTCCTTTCTTAGCATGCAGCCCCACCTCCTGTCCCACTGGGTTTATGAGTGTTGCTGATTCCATCCCACAGCTAGTGCATTGTTCACATCAGCAACGGATTACCACTTGCTGTAGGCGCAGGTGATAAAGTTTTATTACTATTTAAAGGAAGGGTGCAGGCCGGAATGAAGGTGAGTACACAGGCAGGAAGAGAGAGGAGGGAGAAACATTTATTTGATTTATTGTTTAGCTGTTCATTTTGGTTCCCCCCGCCCCCGGTTGGGAATAGGGGGGTAGGGGTGGGAGGTATGTGGACGAAGCTGCAGTGGACTAACTGACTAGGCTACCAGGGAGTGCCAGCATTTAAAAAAAAATGTACTGGTGCACCCGGGTAGCCTAATGGTTAATTCTGCTGTAGACCAGTCCATACATGTCCCAAGGTCTGTATCCTGGACCCAGGGGAAACAATCAAAATGAACAGCTGAATTAAAAAAAGAAAATGCTTCTTCCTGCCTGCCTGTTCAGCTTTAATCCTGCCTGCACCTTTCCTTTAAAACTTTTTTATTCTTATTTTAAAGGAAAGGTGCAGGCAGAAATGAGGTGAGCAAGCAAGCAGGAAGAGAGAGGCAGAAGTATCTTTATATATTTTAATTATTTGTTCATCTTGATTGTTCTCCTTGGCCCTGGGTTAGGAACCTGGGTCCTTGGGATGTACATGGACTGCCCAGGTTGGAAGTTTGGGACTAAATTACTAAGCCACCTGGGTGTGCCTTTTTTGCATTTTAAATCTAGCCCCCACGCTGTTTGTGGGTCTTGAATCCAGATCCTTAAGCTTTTTTCTTTTTTTTAAAGGAAAGGGACAGGTGAGAATGAAGGTGAGTAGGCAGGCAGGAAAAGAGGAGGAATCATTTATTTATTTTTTCATTTGGTTGTTTATCTTGGTTTTCCTCCCGGCCCTGGGTCTTGAACCCGGGTCCTTACATATGTGGGTTGCCCTCTCAGCTGAAGGCAGCTGACTATTCTGCTGCTCCACCAAGGCACACCACATCCTTGAGTTTTAGATGGTCTACACTTCAGCAACCTTAGCCGCCTGAGCCACCAGGGTATGCCAGAATTTTCCTGTGGGATTCATTTTGTCCCACAGGAAGTGTCTAGCACACAGTAGGTCCTCAGTTTGTATGATGACGACCCCTGGGGCCCTCGTCAGCCCTGGACTCACCGTCACCCTCTGCGAGACCCCCTCGTGCACCTCCCCACTTGCTGGCCTCAGAAGTTACTCCCTTTCAGGAAGCCTACCTACCCTGTCATTCTCTGCTCGCAACCCCAGTCACTTTGGCTGGCGAAGGCCTAGTCCCTGGGCTACGTCTGACCTCCTACACGCCCTCCCTGAGCCTGGCCTCCTCGCCTCTTGTCCCAGTTATTCTAAACCTCTTTGGGCCACTATGTTCCTTCCCTATTCACGTCCCTCTTGCCTGGCATCTGTATCCAGCCCCTCCCTGTCCTCTGTGGCTGGCAGCGTCCCCAGCCAGTCATTCCCAGCTCCTGGGTAAGGCAGCAGTGAGTGGAACACACCCACCGAGCATCTTCTTCTTGCCCCCCATTCCCTAATACATATTTCCAAAGGATTGCCTGGCTGACCCTAACAGTTCCCCTTGGGACTGTTTCTGTCACATTTCCCTTCTCCTCAAATCTCTTCTTAATTGTCTCTTGCTCTCTGCTGAGCCCCGTATGTCTGGTCCCCTGTGTCTCAGTCAGAAGAGAAGCCACTGGCTGCCAACACTCTCATCCAGCCCCCCAAGCCCCGGCCCAGGAAATGCCTCCACTTCCCCACCTCCCTGCCTCCCTTCTGCATCCCTGGCCCTGGCAGAGTTCAAGTCTCAGTGTGCTGGCAGGAGCTCTCGTCCTCCCGCGACACCATCTGTCCCTCCCTGCTGGAACATTTGCATCATCAGCAAACAAACACATCCTAGCATCTCCTTTATTTGTGTAAAAAGCCCTCCTGGTGCCACCCCCCACCCCGCGAAGTAGCAGTTAGGTCAATCGCCTCCGAGGGAGCGCAGGCCACCACCCCTGGGTTCAAGTCCTGGGTGAGAAAGGAAACAACCAGTGTGAACAACTACATAAAAATAAAATGAAGATGCTCCTTTCTCCACTCCCTTCCTGCCTGCCTCCTCGCCTTCATTCCTGCCTGCACCTGTCCTTTAAAAATAAATAAGTCTTCCTTACTGCCCCCTTCTGTCTCTCTGGCGATGACCCCATTTGCCAGCTCCCATCATGGGATCACCTGCTCTACTTCCTAAGTTCACCCACCAGGCAGTCTTGTGCCCCTAGAGAGGTCTCCCTAATAGTCTTGGGCCTGCTGGAGTGATGTCTTCCTACCCAAGTCCCTGCGTCCTGCTGGAGCTCAAGGTTGGTGGGTTTTGGCTCCTTTTACTAGTTCCTCCTGCTCCCCTGATAGATGCTCAATGCTGGTGTACCTTTGGGGTGTTTCTGGGCCTGTCTGTTCTCTCACACTCCATTCGGCTCCATTTACAGTTTAAATACCCCTTTTGGGACAATGCCGCCTCTGCCCCAGTGAAACAGGAGCTTTCTCTAAGCTCCAGGCTTACACAACTAAGTGACTGTCTTTATGTCCACTAAATGTCCAGTGGACACCTCAGATTCACTGTGGTCAAGACAAAATTATTATTATTTTTTTTTAAAGGAAAAGTACAGGTAGCAATGAAGGTGAGTATGCAGGCAGGAAGAGAGAGGAAGAAGTCTTTTAATTTTCCCTAATTGGTAATACTGGCTGTTTCCCCTAGGACCGGGGCTCGAACTCAGGGGTATGTGCCTGTGCTCCTTTGGAAGCGACTGACCTAACTGCTACTCCACCAGGGGTTGCTGAGACAGCATGCTTGATTTGTCCTTCCTAAGCCTACTTCTTTTCCCAAAGCTCCCCACACCAGCTGATCAGGGAGCCAACTAAGAGACACACTTAATTCTTTTCTTTCCTTCCCTGATTACAACCAAGCAGTCACATTGCTTTACTTCCAAAATACACCTGAATGTGACCACTTCTCCAAGTTTGGGCCACCATCATCTTTTGCCTCACTATGCCTAGGTCTCTTTACTTCCGTCCTTGACTTACAATCTAATCTCTACATGATGGTTAAAGGGAACTTTTCCAAAAAAAAGGAATCTGGGTGCGTCCTGGTGGAATAGCAGTTGATCTGCTCCTTCTGCAGGCCTAGTCCATGTACAGCCCCAAGGAACTGGGTTTGTGTCTCGGGGCTGAGGGAACAACCAAGAGAAATAGCTAAATAAAATAAATAAAATGCTGCTTATTCCTCTCCCTGCCTGCCTGCCTCTGCTCTCCTTCATTCCTGCCTGCACCTTTCCTTTGAAAAACAAAACCAAACCCAAAACTGAATCTGGTCACGACGCTGTCCTGCTTAACATTAAACTTGGAGTCAAAGCCAAATTGCTCCTCCCCTACATGGCTCTGACTGACCTCTGTGACAACCCTTCCCCTCAAGCTTAAATCACCCTGACTTCCTTTCTGCTCTGCACGCAAACATTCTCTCACTCCGTTCCCTGTAGGTATGCTGAGGAAGGGATGAATTTGGAGACGGGATGTAGAATGGGCTAAGGAGGACGTTTCCAGGAAAGGTCTGAAGGGGACTTGGCCAGAATAGGGAGCTGAGTGCTGCTTCACTCACCATGGCGAAAAGGTTGTCATAGCCTTTGACCTTGGTAGGTACCTTGGAGAACTTCTGGTCAAAAGCATCTGAGATGTTGTGGGCTGGGTCTGTGGAGATGATCAGAACACTCTCCCGCCCTTTTGATAGCTGGACTGCTAGGCTGCAGCTGGGCGGGGGAGAGGTCAAAAGGTGGAGGGGTCAGGAGCTGCTCCAGAGGTTTGCAAGGCGGAGGTTAGTAAGGTCCCAGGAAGGGGGGGTGGGCCTCAGTTAAGAGTGGGCCTTGAGAGGAGAGTATAGATAATTGTCGGGATCAAGTCTCATTCTCCGCACCTACTGACCCCTCCAGATGGCTAGTGTTCAGCTGCGTTGATCTGGGAATGCTTCTTTGTGGGGGAACAAAGTGGCATGATCCAGCTGTCCAGCCTGCATGGCAAGACACTTAGCTCACTGCTAAGTTAGGGGTCTCTTGCACCCCCTGCTAAAGTCGGATGGTTCAGTTCACTTGTCCAGGGTAATTTCCCCCAACGATCTCTCCGGCTCCTCCTAGTTGAGTGGGGCAGTCTGATCCGGTGCCTGTCCCTCGCTTTCCACCCCCATCTCGAGGCTGGGCAGAGAATGGCAAGACTGGCTAGTTTAGGAGAATTGGCCCCGGCCCCCTTCCTCCTACTCTGTGAGTTCACTCTGGTACGGTCCAGCTGCTTGGGAAATTTCAGTCCTTTCCCGCCCCCGGTGCGCTGGGGCACTGGGGCATCGTGCCTTGAACCGCAGCAGGGATGGTCCAAACCAGGGGCTGCCGGGCCTGCACATACTCCATTTGCTGCAGGTAGCTTCCGGAGAGTACAACCCAGACGACCCCGGTCCAGTTCCTTTGCAGGGCTCCGACTGGAAGGGCCGGTCCCTGGACTCCCCTTCGCTCAGTGGTACATCCCACCCGCCTTCCCGGCCCCTGCCGCAGCCTCCTCACCTGCAGGTGGTCTTTCCAACGCCCCCCTTGCCCCCGACAAAGATCCACTTCAGGCTGCGCTGCTCGATGATGTTGCTGAGCGTGGGCTCCAGCGGCTCCACATCAGGCGCATCCTCGAACTCTTCCGCCTCAACCCCCCACCCGGCCACCCCTGCCGCCATCTTGGGACCGGCTCACGTGATCAAGAGGAGCGCACCACGCAGAGAACCCGCAAGGGCAATTCCTGTCTCATTCCCAACAAGACTAGAAACCTAAATTAATTTCCTCCAGGAGTGACTTTCACGAATGAGCATAAGCTATATTTCCGATATTCTCGACTTCCAGGGTTCACTTTGTCGGCCTATGAGCTATATTTTTATTTAAGACTCCCCCTTCCTATTTAACATATTGGTACATTCCAGGTTACTCTCCTTCACTGATTGGGCCCCGAGTCTTGCAGCACTCCTTTCATTGGCTACACCTTTTCTTACTGTCACCAATCATTCTTACGTTCCAGTAGCCGCCAACCTCTCCTTAGCAACCAGCCAAACACCCAGTCCATGCCTTGTCTGTGAAGTTAGATTCCAGGTTCTCCCAGGCAAGACTCTATAGGCTCAACCTCATGTCGATCATTTTTCCCCTCGTCTCCAAACTGGGTCTCAACATCGCCTCAGGTCTGTCTCCTGTTAGCCAATTGGCTGTGAGCCATCAGCCTCCTGATGCAAACCAATCACAGACAAATTGGCTGGTCGGAGACGGGTCCCGGAGCTGCGAGTGTGTTAGGGGGAGAACGATTTTAGTAGTGGGCAAGGTCCGCAGATCTTTGTCCAGAGTACCCTCGGAAAACTTCCTTGCACTTTACTCCTTGCGGAGGAGGACGATTCCAGTTCAACTGGTTTCCTGTTTGAATCTCTGTTCTGGGCAGAAATACAAGCTGGAATCTAGACCCTTGGTGGACACTCTTAACCTTGGCTTAGAACTCCAGGACAGAACTACTCCCGGCTTTATTTGATTTAGGTAGTGCATAAAATAAAACGTTTTCAGATAGGGACCCCAGCTCCAACGGAGTCAGTTGTGTCCCCATCCCCAAATGAGATAGCTCTACCTCGGAAACGTGTAATCAACTCAGAGTCACCTCCATCTCTAGTCGTGGCGCCCAGGCTAGCTAGTTCCTTTAGATCTGGTTAGGGACCTAGATTCGGAGGTAGCAGCTGAACATCTATCCTAAAATAGTCTCCCTCCCCTCAAACACTATCGCTGGTGCCAGAAGATGATTCTCCCCCGGGAAAGCTAATGTGCCCCTAGTTCCAAGCGGGAACCTCACTTCCTCCGAAGAGGAAGCCACCGACTGGGGCGCAGGCGAGGGTCCAGTGCCGAGGTCAGATGTAGGCGGATTGCAAAAATTCGCGGGGCAGGGCGGGGCGGGGCACAGCCCGCCCCCATCGGGTCATAACCCTTTTCGCCCCGCCCAGTCCCCGCCCCCACTGCGGGCGCCTGTGGCCCAGACCTTTTTTCCCGGCATGCATTGCTCAGGACCTGGCAAGTCGGGCGCCAAGCGCTGGGCCCAGCGGCCTTCCCGAAGTCCTTTGCGCGGCACCTGGCGACAAAATGGCTGCCCGAGGGAGACGGGCGGAGCCTCCTGGTCGGGAGGCACCGGGCCCCGCGGGTGGCGGCGGCGGCGGGAGCCGATGGGCTGAGTCGGGGCCTGGGACGTCACCCGAGAGTGGGGATGAGGATGTGGGAGCGGGTTCGAGTCCGGTGTCGGGCGGCGTGAACTTGTTCGCCAACGACGGCAGCTTCCTGGAGCTGTTCAAGCGGAAGATGGAGGAGGAGCAGCGGCAGCGGCAGGAGGAGCCGCCCCCGGGCCCGCCGCGACCCGACCAGCCGGCCGCCGCTGCCGCCGGGGGTCCCGGGGATCCGAAGAGGAAGGGCGGCCCGGGCCCCACGCTCAGCTTCGTAAGGAGCCGCGGGGGTGGGGGCGGGCGCCAGGGCCTGCCTTTGCCGAGGGAATCGGGGCCCAAGGAAAGGGATCGGAATCCAGGTCCACCCTGTGGCTCCGATGAGCAAGCCGTCGGGGTCACCCACTGAGGTTGCAGAGCCTGCATTTCCGACGAACTAGAGAGGCCTGGGGGTGGAGATGGGGGACCCCCGGAGTCTGCCCTCGGGACCCGGGTACTGGGGAATTGCATTGGGAACAGCGCTCCGGGGCGGGGGTGGGCAAACAAGGATTTCAGAATTCCTGTTTGGGTGGAACCTGAACTTTGGCTCCTGGGATCGTCTTCCACTTCGAAGAAAGAGGATACATTCAAGTCTAGAGTCTGAGTTGTGTGGCTTAGCGACTCACACCTCTTTCTGAGGGGCCTTAGGAAAATTGCTTTGAGTTCCCCTAGTCTCCTTGGTTCCATGTCCACTTCCTGAGCACCTTACCTCGCACTGGGCATTGTACTCAGTATGCCGTGGTGAGCGTGACAGACACGATCGCTGCTTTCCTGGAGTGACTGGGCTGGCCTATCCTCGTTTTCCGTATTTACAAAAATGGACCTCTGACAGGATGAGGGTTCAGTGAGGCCCTCCTGGAGGAGTGTTATTTAAAAGCCTGTCTTATAGGAAGGGCTGAACTAGTGGTTCTCTATTGGGGATGATTTCCCCCACCCCTATATTTGGCCAAGACGAGGTATTTGGGTCGTCAGAAGGGGGGAGAGAGGACAGTGGCGGTACTGACATCTACAGGTAGACTTGCTACTCAGCATCCTACAGTGCACAGGATATCCCCCCACCCCCACCTACAGGCCAAGAATGATCCAGCTTAAAATGTCCCCAGTGTGAGATTGAAAAACTCCAGGTGAAATAAGTGGCACCTATATTGATGATCCTTTCTGACCTGGCTTTGTCTCTGGTGTTGAGATCAAGTCCCTGTGGTGTGGATTAAAAGAAAAAAAAAATCATTGGAGAATAACCTCCCTGCATTAGGGATTGGTGGGAGAACAGGACCAGTGTGCACCCCCACTCGGCATGTCACACTGTGGCAGGATGGAGATGGAAGAGTGCCTGGGAAGCCAGTTGCAGGTCCTGGGCTACAGGAAGCCCGCAGTTAAGTGGGAGAAACTGTAGGGTGGAGAGGAGGGTCCAGTGTAAGACTTCCATGGGAGGAAGGGAAGTGTGAAGACCTCGGCGGTGTGAGAAGTGGGAACGGGAAGTGGGTAGCAGAAATTGTCACTGCCTTTTTCATATGTTCTTGGGGCAATCTCAAAGAGGTCAGGCCAGGTCAAGAGCCGTGGAGACTGATGCTCGGTGGGTAAGGATATTGCTTTGTGACTTAGATGCACTTGACCCTGAATCCAGCTTCATTATTTGCTGTCTGCATGACCCACGCTGGAGGCCTTTCCTCATAGCTGGTTTCCTTATCAGAAATGGGGACGTATCTAACCTTCATCTTAGCATCTATGAAATTGAAGAAGATATGTCCAAAGGGCTTGGCATGGGGCTTGGCATGGGGCTTGGCATACAGTGGGTGCTCAATAAATGGGCCAGTTGCTGGCTGTGTGTACTAGGGGAGGGGTGAGGCTTCTGCAAGGAGACAGAGAGGACAGAGCCGTCGTCACCCGTGGGGGTCCCTCTCACTCCCTGGGAGGGCGGCCCGGGGCTCAGGACTGCCTGGGCACCACGGGCCCAGGGCAGGCGCTAAGAGTCCGTGTGCTCCTCTGATTGCTGCGCAGGTCGGCCGGCTGGCGGAGCTGGGCGCGGCGTCGGGACGGGCCACCGGGCCGGGCTAGGAAGGTGTAGTGGGCCTCAGCGCCGCCCAGGGCGGGCCCGGCTCCTGTAACCGTTGCAGTCTTCTGTCCCTTCACCCAGGTGGGCAAGCGCAGAGGCGGGAACAAACTAGCCCTCAAGACGGGAATAGTAGCCAAGAAGCAGAAGACGGAGGATGAGGTGAGTGGGCAGGGGCGGCGGGGTGGTGGTCCCGCCTGTCCCTCCCTGCTGGGCATGATGCAGGTCTTGGATGGGTGGCCAGGGTGGGGAGGAGGGTGTTCTACCAGGTCCCCAAATCACTTGACTCTGCAAGGACCTTCCGAGTGATGCTGGGGTTGGGCAGCTGTCTTGGGACAGTTCTGACCCCGGCTTCTGGCCTCCCGGGCCCCACCCCCACAGGTATTAACAAGTAAAGGTGATGCGTGGGCCAAGTACATGGCAGAGGTGAAAAAGTACAAAGCCCACCAGTGTGGCGACGACGATAAGACTCGGCCCCTGGTGAAATGACCCCCTTCCCTGCCTGCCCACGGCCTGGGACTTTCTTCGATGTACATAATATTTAATGCAGCGGCAGCGGCGGCCTCCCCCAAGGACTTAAACACAGAAGGAGACCGACATGCTTCCCGCAGCCGCGGCCCATCCTCCTGGACTCTTTTTTTTACCTTGAGCACTTGCCTCCTGAACTTCATAGAACAGTGGTTTTCTGTCCCCCGTCTCCCCACCTCCTTGCTCTCTGGCTGTTTTCCTCCTCGCGCCCTCCCCCTGCCCCATCACTTCTGAGAAGTAAAGAACTTGACTTAGTGCGGTGCTGTGTCCTTGGTTTGCCTCCTTTTGCTCTCTCCCACCTAAACCTGCCCCTGCCCTCACTGGCACTGCGTCTCCAAAGCCCGGGGCCGGCCATGGGGTGTCCCTTCAGCCCTGACTGCACCCTCCATGGCAAATCAGCTGTGGTTGGAGCAGACCAAGCCTTCTGCCCTTGTGGAAGGAGACCACTGCAGACAACAGAAGCTTTTTGGGGAGGTGACTGCTAAGGAGGGGAGGTGTGATCTTGAAATGGGGTCGGGAAGCATGTCCCTGTGTTCCCAGGAAGAGGGAACAACCAGTGTAAAGAAAGGTGGCCCTGATGAACTTGGAGGAGGAGGCCCAAGGGACTGGACTGGACTGGGTGGGTCACACGGCTTCCAGGGCTAAGGTGAGGCGATGGGACTTTATTCTTTTTTTTTTTTTTTTTTTTTTTTTTTTTAAAGGAAAGGTGCAGGCAGCAACGAGCATGAGCAGGCAGGCAGGAAGAGAGAGGAGGACACATTCCTTTTTTAAAAATTTATTTTAGTTCACACTGGTTGTTTTCCCCTGGACCCAGGACTTAAACCTAAGGGTGGCAGGTGGCCTGTGCTCCTTTGGAGGCGATTGACCTAACCACTGCTCCACTCCACTGGGGGGTACCAGGACTTTATATTCTTAAGTGAGACGATAACTTGGGAAGGTTTTGAGCTAAGGAGCAACAGGCTGTTTTCTATTTTTCTTTTTTTAGATGAAAGGTGCTGGCAGGAATGAAGGCAAGTAGGCAGGCAGGCAGGCAGGCTGGAAGAGAGGAGGGAGAAGCAGCGGCATTAGTTGTTTATTTTGGTTATCCATCCCTATTCCCCTGTCCCCACCCCAGGTCTCAAACTCTGGTCCTTGGGATGTACATGGATTATGCCAGAGCTGCAGGCTTAACACCTGAGCCACCAGGGCACACCATGTTTTCTATTTTAACAGGATGCCTTTGGCCTCTGAATAAACTGAAGCGGGGGGGGGACGAGCCTGGGCCCAGATTGGGGGAAGGATCTTATGGGGTTTTGGCAGCAGAGGGTATCAGGAGGGCTCAGAACTGGTTCCATGGGAGCACATCTGGGGAGACCCACTCTGTCCTGCCAGCTGCCTGCGGCCCTTCCAGGAGGCTGGGGTTGGCTCTGCCCGAGGTGTACATGCTCAGAAGTGCCAAGGGCTTATTTCACCTTGCAGATAGGACATGTCAGGGGACAGGGTGTCCTAAAGGGAGCTGGGACCCCTAGTGCTCCCTTGCTTGCTCCTTGTACTTCCAAGTCCTCTTGGTCCCACTGCTCAGCCTGGGAGCTGGGAGCTGCCTTCCTTGCCTGCTGACCTCAAGGCTGCTAGACCTGGAGCAACACTGGGCCCTCTAGCCATCATGGGGGGTACTGTGATGGGGTGGTCACTGGGCACCTGGGACCACAGCAGGCAGAGGGAAGAAGTGCGGACAGCTGTGGTTCTGGGAGCAGGACTGGCTTGGCCTCAAGCCCTTGCCAGAACTAGCCTGTGAGGGTAGGATTGGGGTGTCCCAAATACTGCACATTCACACAGACAAAACTCCCTGTGCTAGCAGAGCTGACATTCTAGCCAGAGGAATGAGACAAGAAACAAAATACTGAATACATCAGACACATCAGAAAATAATCCGAAGGGCGACCATGCTAAATTGGTTGGGGAGGTGATGCTTATTCCAAGTCCTGAAGGAGGAGGGACAGGCAGTGAAGATATAGTCCTTGGAGAATATTCCAGGCACAAAGATGCCAAGCTGAATAGAGCAAGCAGGCTTTGGAATAGGATACTATCCCCAGCACCACCCACCCCTCCCCTCCCAGCGTGCATGCGCACGCATACACAGTAAAACTTGTCTGGTTTATTTCTCGCTTCACCTCAAAGGTCCCTCCCTCCTACTCTGAGTGCTGAGCTGGCCCCGTGTGACTTTAGCCTGGTGGGGGGTGGGGAACATAGGAAGCCAATGGAGCCATCCCAGCCTCTACTTTCAAAGCCATCCACAGCCGCTGGATCTTTAAAAAGAAACAGAAATGGGAGAAGTAGGTCGCTCTGCAGCAGCTCAGCTTTTATTGTGGAGGCAGTTGATGGAGTCCTGGCCCCTCCCTTTCCCAAGCGCACCAGCTCTAACCTGGGGAAAGTCTGCAGAAGAACCAAACTCAGGTTTTGTCACACAGCCTGGGCTTCAAACTATTTTGTTGCTGGTTAGCTGTGTGGTCTTAAGTCCCCTAGCCATTCTGTGGTGCAAGCTCTTCATCTCTAAAACAGAGGTAAAAAAAGAAGCATCTGGGCCACCCTGGTGGTTTAGTGGTTAAATTCTCTGCCTCTGGCCAGTGTAGTCCATATACATCCCAAGGACCTGGGTTTGTAAGCCAGGGGTGGAGGCGGGGGTGGGGGTAGGGGATTAAGATGGAAAAACTAAAGAAAATAAATAAACGCTTCTTCCTCCTCTCTTTGCCTGCCTGCCTATTCGCTTTCTTTCCTATCTGCACCTTTCCTTTAAAAAAAATAATAAAATACGCAGAAGCATCTCGAGTCAAGTCCCCCAAAGTGAAAAATGTTCAGAGTTACGGTGAACACACATTTGAAACAGCTGTCATTGCTTGTGTTTGGGGGCGGTGTTTGAGAATGCTGACCTTAAAATGCGGGTGGTGTGATGAGATGCGCAGGCTGGGGAGTCTGTTGTAAACTGAGAGGCGTTTGTCTGCCATCTCAGATCCACGGTCGGGGAGCAGCTTCTTGAGTTTCTTTTTTTGCACGGGGCGCTTCTAGTTGAAGGAAGTTGGCCGCCCTGCGCAGCGCTATTGTGAGAATTAAATTTGGAAATCGCTAGAACCGGCCAGAGTGCGTAAGAAATGGAGATGGAGGATCCGATGATACACACAAGTGTGCCATCCGGGGAGAGTAAGACTTTCCGGACTAGACAAGGGCCAACACCGTGGGCCATACAGACAGCAAGGCCATTTTGCTCCGCTCCGACACCCCTTTCCCCTAAGGCTTGCGCACCATCTAAAGGGTAAGGGCGAGCATTTACGAGCTCCCTCGTGTATCTCTTACTTGCTCCCACCTGACCCGTATCTGGGGCAACCCCCAACCCTGAGCAAAAAGCTCCTACCGTTCGCAGACCCAATCCTCGCCCCCCCAACTTCACTCCTTCCTTGGATTTCACATCCACCTTCTGGGTACCCCGGACCCCGAGATTTGAGTCTCCGCCAAGCCAGTCTCCGCGGAGACGCGGACGCGGGGCACGACGGGATGTGTAGTTCTGGGCTTGAGTGCGCGAGGGAAGCGCATCGCGCATGCGTGGACAGGCTTTCCGCACGTGCGTCCCAAAGTGTTTCTGTGCTTTCCAGCCCAAAGTGCGTCCCGAAGTGTTTCAGTGCCCTCTCTGTTGCTCCTTTAGGGACTCTTCCCGACTCTAAAAATAGAATTAGGTGCAAGCCGCCGTTTCTTCCCAAACTCGGGAGGCCCCATTGCTCCTCAGGAGAGGTCTTACCTACCTGCTTTTCATGAACGACCGGAACCAAGACTGACTTTGACAACGGGAAGTGGGATAAGAAACACCTGTCAGGGCCTCTAGGCTGGGGCAAAAATTGACCCTACAACCTCTCCCCGTTGCTAAAAAGTCCGTCAAGGCAGGAGTGGGCCGTCCTTTGGCATTAAAGCGCGGGTGGATCCTGCACATTCAGTAAGTATTGTTTTAGGGAGGGGCTGACTACTGTGAAAAGGTAGCCTTGAGCCTCAAGGTTTAAGTCACAATATTAAAGAACGATTTAAAATGGTCGGATCATGCTTCACTTGGATTATCTTAAATCCAGCAAACTATTTGTAAGTCCCTTTGACAGGTGGGGACACTAACCCTCTCAGGGACTGGAGGTCACCCAGCCTGTGATCAACAGGGCTGGGAAAGGGGACACCCAGATCCTCTAGAGTCTCCAGCTCCTCCCTACTCCGCTGCTTTGCTGTCAAGAGGTGCCCTAGTTTGTCCTCAAACGATGCAAGGATCACATCTTCTGCCATAGCCTACATTTCCTGGACTGTTCCACCTTACTCTGTTTCAGGTAGGGAAAGGGATTAGGTCTGTGGCTCCAGCGTGTCACATTAGTTCATTTTGTTTAAAAATTTTCAGATCCTTGTGGGTCTCCCACCACCCATATCCTTGCAAAAGTGATCAAACAACTGGATATTAAGTACCGCACAATGTGGCAGAGACTTCCGTAGGAACCCAGCCCCTCAGACACTCCTTTTGTCTGCCTTTCCTTCCTTTGTCTCTGGGGGATAAAGTCCACCCCACGCTCAGTCCCTCTGCTCTCCCTGCGTGCATATACTGAACTCCTCCCAAGAGGGCCCCTGGGTGGGGGGAGGGACACAGTTCAGTTCATAGAAGACGGGGCGACAGAGGCATATTTGGTTCTGGCAGAGGGTTCCCGGATCCACCACACACAGAAAAGTCCCCACGCGCCACCAAACTCTTAGCTCTCAGCGAAGAGCGCTGTCAGGCGGGAGCGAGAGCCGCTGAGAACACGAGATGCTGGGAGGACCAGTAGGCCAGAGAGGCCAGGAGAGGCGCCAACTCTTCGGACACGTGACCTGGCTGGGCGGGGCTGGGTTTCCCCGGGGCCAGGCCACGTGCGACGGCTGCGCCTTGCGATTGGTTTGGTTGGGTCAGTTTGAACAGCGTACGGAAGCCGCGGCGGGTCAGCCACGGCCGCGTTTTCTTTCTTTTCTTTTTCTTTTTTTTTTTTTTTTAATTCCCTCTCTTTGGTTCCCTCCTTCCGCTCGAGTCTCTGGAGAAGCCGCATCGCAAGGCGCTGCTGCTGCCGCCTGGGGCAGGGTAAGTGCCCTCGACCGGCTTGGCCTCGGTTTGCGCTGTCCCACGTCGGGCTCCGGACCTGCGCCGCACGCGGCCCTGGCGTCGGGGTCGCGCCTGACCGGGAAGGGCCGAGAACCCGGTTGGGCCCGATTCGCCAGGCATGGAGAACCCGCCGGGGCGGGGGAGGGGGAAACCGAGCTGGGCTTAGGGGGTGGGGCCTCGGAGCCCGGCCAGGTCCCGGTGCGGTGCGGTGCGGCGAGAACTGGGCTAGTGGGGCGACTGGGGACGGGCCGGAGGGGCTCTGATTGAGGCCAGCGTCTGGGGACTGCTTAGGGCCTGATTGGGGGACGTGTTGCGAGGAACCGGTGTGTGTGTGTGTGTGTGTGTGTGTGTGTGTGTGTGTGTGTGTCTGTCTGTCTGTCTGTCTGTCTGTCTCTGTCTCTGTGTGTGGCTTTTTCGGCAGGGCTTGGACGAATCGAATTGGGGGAACCCTATTTGAAAGTTGGGGGGCTCCGATAGGAAGGGGCGCCGGTCCAACTTACAGGGGGATTTGCTGGGTCTTATGGTGCGGCGTCGCTGGGATCCGTTGGGGACAGTGGTGTTTGGCCCGGCCTAATTGGGAGCAGTAACAGAGATCCCAGGTAGTGGGGGTCTTGGAAAAACTTGATTGGCGGAAGCAGTGGAAACCCCTCCGGGGAGAACGGGGGGTTTTAACCAGACTTGACTGGGGAAAGTGACTGGGACTCATCTGGGGGCTTCTGTCCCGGAGTGGGCGGACTTGGCCAGCTCTTACTCTCGGAGAAGCCACGAGGGACCTGTCTGGGGACTGCTTCGGGTCCAGTGAAGGAGATTTGCTGGAGTGGATCGGGCTAGGCCAGAAAGGGGGGCGTCTGGCATCTGATTGAGCTTGGAGGGCGGGAATAGGGAAGGCGGCGGCCACCAGGACGGAGCTTCTTAGGACATCGGGTGCACCTAGAGAGGCTCAGACTGGATCAGGGCAGGAGGCGGCTGGAATTTTGGAAGGAGGGGGATCTTCTGCTTCTGTGCTGGCACCACGGGGCCGGCTGGGGAGGGAGTTATCTCAGTTCCTGGATGTGGAGGTAGCTGTACCCACATTTAGAGGCTGCAAGGGGGGCAAAAAGAGGAAGTCTGGGCACTGGGCCGGGTGAGGATCTGCAAGGTCCCACCAGCACCTCCTGTGGCAGCTTCAAGCCCCCCTCCCCCTGCTCCTTGGCCTGAGCTTCTGAGCCTGCGACTGTGCTGCCCGGCATGGCTCAGCTGGCGGGGACCCCAAACTTGGGCGGGCGTGGGTGCAGTCGTTGCTGCTGCCTCCACAGTGGCTCAGCCTGGGTATCACGGAGCCCCTAGGACCCAGTGCTGACCCTGGCTCCTACCCCGGCAGCTCGCCTTGTGCCATGGACTGGCAGCCGGATGAGCAGGGCCTGCAGCAGGTCCTCCAGCTGCTGAAAGACTCCCAGTCACCCAACACAGCCACTCAGCGCATCGTGCAGGATGTATCCTTCCTTCCTTCCTTCGCCGGGCTGGGGGAACCCGGCAGCCTCGGAGGCCAGAGAGGAAAGGGGCCAGCCCACAGCCCAGTTGCACCCCAGACTCCCCTGCCCAAAGGAAATGCAACTCTTGGGAAGGGAGGAAGGGAAAGAGGAAGGGGAACACCTTTATGTGGCATGCGGGCTTTACTTTGGCTTTCTGATGAACAGTTTTCATTCTCTGTCGGTTGTTTAAAGCATTCTAAGTTAAACTTTGAAGATGTCCACAGCGTCAGTGTTACTAGGAAATCCAGATCCCTTTCTTCCAAAAAAGTGAGCCATATGGGGTTGTTAGTGGGTGCAGTTGAGAAGCCGCTGCTGCTGCCCCTGCAGGAGGTAGTGTCATCCGTCCATCCCGCCACCCCCTCCTTCTCTTGCACCTGTGTGAATCTGATGTGTCTCAGAAGCAATGTTCCGGACGTGGGGGCTGACAGGTGGAGCCTGATCCCAGTGGTCAGAAGCCCCATCAGCCACAGGACCATCTGGGGGCCCGGCTCGGGGAAGACCCCCAGTCTCCCAAGTCCCTTAACACCCTGACAGAAACTCAAGCAACTGAACCAGTTTCCCGACTTCAACAACTACCTGATCTTCGTCCTGACCAGACTCAAGTCGGAAGGTACGGCCTTGGTGCCCCTCCCGGCAAAGGGGAACCAGCTTTCTCCCCGGTGGGCCCCTGAGCATGTCCACCCTCTCCCCCTGCCCCCAGATGAGCCGACCCGCTCTCTCAGCGGCCTCATCCTCAAGAACAACGTGAAAGCTCATTACCAGAGCTTTCCACCGCCCGTGGCTGACTTCATCAAGCAGGAGTGTCTCAACAACATCGGGGACGCCTCCTCGCTCATCCGGGCCACCATAGGTGAGGAGGTCGCGCTTGGCCGGGCAGGGGGTGCCGGCTGAACTCTCACTCTCCGCCACGTGGCTGCCCGACCCGTGAAGTGGGCGGGAGTAGTTCTGCTAGTGCCATTTTACAGAAGAGGAAAGGAAGGCTCAGAGAGGGCGAGGGACTTGCCCTGTAAGGTAGCGGCGCTCGCTAGCGGCCCCTGTAGGCCACACTGTGAACTACTTCTGACGCCGTCCCCAGAGCTGGGCCGACAGCGGAGGAGCAAAATACCGGCTTCCTGCCCTGCGCAGCTCCCAGCCGCTGGCTAATTCTCGCCTCTGGTGACTTTGCCACGAGGAGAATTAGGTTTGCACTGGAGTCATCCTGTCTCTGGAAGGATGACCCGGAATTTTAAAGCCTTTTGACTGCGGAAAAACGCGAACTCTCCTATCTGTGGCCAATTTACATTTTTTGTTTAACTTAATTGTTGAGATAGAATTGACATAGAACTGATAATATTTTCACCTATGTCAACATTTTTTCTTTTCTTTTTTTTTTTTTAAGGCAAGGTATAGGTAGGAATGAAGGCAGTCAGGCAGGAAGAGAGAGGAGGAAGAAGCATGAGAATGTTTATTTTATTTAGTTGTTCATCTTGGTTATTCTCCGTGGCCCTGAGTTGTGAACTCAGGTCCTTGGGTTGCATGTGAACTGTACTGATGAGCTTATCGACTAAGCCACCAGGGTGCAGCTGTGTCCATTTTTTAAAGGAAGTTCTGGTGCACCCTCATGGAGGAGCAGTTGGGTCACTTGCCTCCAAGGCAGCACAGGCCACATCCCCCTGGGTTCCAGTTCCAGGTCCTGGGTGGGGAAGCAAGCAGTGTGAACAACTAAATAAAAATACAATGAAGATCCTTCTTCCTACTCTCTCTTCTTGCCTGCCTGCATACTTGCCTTCATTCCTGTCTGCACCTTTCCTTTAAAAAGAAAAGCAAATTGTGTCTAACTTTAAATGGAAAGACAGATTTTCTTGCACTAAAGGGAAGTTAGCCTTAAAGACGTAGGCTAGTGTGCACTGATGACTCAGGCCTTAAATCAGCAGCTCAGGTGTAGACCATGTCAAGTCCCAGGACCTGGGTTTGTGACCCTGGGAAGCGGGGGAACAACTAAATAAATGCTTCTTCCTGCTCTTTCTTCCTGTCTTTAAAAATGCCAAAGGCAACCAAGAAAAGGGAGATTAAATTTGAGCCAGATGCTGGGGCCTGCCAGACATGCAGACCTTGGGGCCTCCATTAAATGTGACCCATGGGCCTGGCAACACCCCTTTGAGGCCAGTGAAAAGGCCTGAGCTCATTCTAGGTGCCACTGTCTGCTCTCCGGACCTGAGTTAAGTCACTGGAACTTCCTAGTGGCTCCATGAGGCTACTGTTACTTGTCCCGTCCAGACACGGAGAGGTGAGGTGATATGGCTGAAGTCACACAGATGGGCCGAGGACTGGGACGGACTGCTCTTGATCCTCATGATCTGCCCACCACAGGGAGAACCTTTCCCAGCAGATGGGTGAGAAGAGAGAAAAGGAAGAAGTATTTTATTTGTTTAGTTCATTTTAGTTTTTCTTCCGGCCCCAGGCCGCAAACCTGGGTCCTTGGGCTGTGTGAACTGTGCCCCAGGCGCAGGCTTGTACTCCCGAACCACCAGGGTGCACCGTCTCCTGTTTTTAATCTCATCTCTGCACGACATCACTTGGACCCCGCACAGCTGCCAGGCCTGCTCACTGCCCTCTTGCTCCTGCTGCCCACTGCAGGTCGCACTTGGGTTTCTAGTAAGCGATACAAGTCCTCCACGAGGCCACATGACCCAGCGAGACTTGCCATCACCGCTCAGCCCTCACCTCTTCCCTCTCTGCTCAGCTGTCCTGGCTCTTCGCCTATCCACGAACACCGAAGGCCTGCTCTGCCCCTTTGCATCTACTCTTCCTGCTGCCAGGGATGCCCCTTCCCCAGGGGCCAGGCTGGCTTCTCCCTCACCTCCTTCTGAACTTTGCTCAGATAGCAAGATACCCCTTGGACAACCAGTTCCAAATTTCTGCCCTTATCCTCAGCCCTCTTGTCTGTTTTCTATGCTCTGCTCCCCTTGTAACTCTGGGCTTCTCGCCTCTGTCTCCCAGATCTTAATACAAAATTTACTGCGGGCTCTTTCAAAAGATACAGTAGTTTTTTTCATTTTGTCTTAGCAGTTCATGAAAAGCTTTTAAAAAAATTTTTTAAGAGGAAGGAAGCTGGCAGGAAGGGAGGGAGAGGAAAAAAATTATTTAGTATATGTTGGTTGTGTCCCTCTGTGTCCCACATCCCCTTACCCAGGTCATGAACTCAAACTCAAGTCCTTAGGCTAAGGGTGGACTGCACTGGAGCCTCAGACTTAACACCTGAGCAGTCAGGGCACCAACTTTTCTTTGTAAGGAAAGGTGCAGGCAGGAATGAAGACCACCAGGCAGGCAGGCAGGAAGAGGGAGGAGGAAGAAGCTTCTTTATTTTAGTTGTTCACACTGGTTGTTTCCCCCTCACCTGGGACTGGAACCAAGGGCTATGTGGCCTGTGCTCCTTTGGAGGCCATTGACTAACCACTGCTCCACCAGGGTGTGTCAGCCCTTTACCTCAAAGCCTCCCTCACTAGACTTATCGACTCCTGAGGGCAGGGACTTTTGCGTTCTGTGCCTGCATCCCAGGGCCTGGAACCGAGCTGGCTCTTAGGGGAATCTGTGTGTGCGCCCTGCGACGGCGTGGCAGGGAGGCTGGGCTCCGGGGCGCACCCGCACCCGGCCTGAGGCAGCGTCCTTTCCGGCCGCCACAGGCATTCTCATCACCACCATCGCTTCCAAGGGCGAGCTGCAGATGTGGCCCGAACTGCTGCCCCAGCTCTGCAGCCTGCTCAACTCTGAGGATTACAACACGTGCGAGGTGGGTGAGCCGCCCGGGCTGCCCCATGGGGTGCGGGCGCGGGCTGGCCCGGGTCCCACCCGCCTGCCAACCCCTCCGCGCAGGGGGCCTTCGGAGCGTTGCAGAAGATCTGCGAAGATTCCTCTGAGCTTCTGGACAGCGACGCCCTCAACAGGCCCCTGAACATCATGATTCCCAAGTTCCTGCAATTCTTCAAGCACTGCAGCCCCAAGATCCGGTGGGTGACCTAATCATTCCCTGGGGGCCTGGGGGAGCCGGGACAGGCATGCGTCGGGGTGACTGTGGGCCCTCTTCTGCCAGGTCCCACGCCATTGCCTGCGTGAACCAGTTCATCATGGACCGGGCCCAGGCGCTGATGGATAACATCGATACCTTCATTGAGGTGAGCCGCTGGGCGGGGCTCACCACAGCTCATCGCTGTCCCATGAGATGGGGTACAGAGATGGGGAAACTGAGGCCCAGAGAGATTTTTTTTTTTTTTAAATTAATTTCCCACTTGCCTGGGGTGCAGCTGGGCCCTCAATCTGGCCCCACCCTCACTGAGCCCACCTTTCCTGCAGCACCTGTTCGCCCTGGCCGTGGATGATGACCCCGAGGTGCGGAAGAATGTGTGTCGGGCCCTAGTGATGCTGCTGGAAGTGCGCATCGACCGGCTCATCCCCCACATGCACAGCATCATCCAGGTGCAGTGAGGCCCGCCAGCCTGGCGGGTGTAGGGTGGGGGAGTCTTCCCTTGCCGACCCAGGCCCCAGCCTTTCTCCCACCCACCCAGTACATGCTGCAGAGGACCCAGGACCATGATGAGAACGTGGCCCTCGAGGCCTGTGAATTCTGGTTGACGCTGGCCGAGCAGCCCATCTGCAAGGAGGTCTTGGCCTCCCACCTGGTCCAGTGAGTTGCCCCTACCTGCAGCTCGCCCCCGCCTTCCCTTCTGCTTAACTCCAGGGCTGGCTCAGTGCTTGTCCTCTAGCTCAGTTTACTTTCAACCCCTATGTACCATCATCTGGTCAAGGGCTAAGAACATGGCTTGAATGACTGGAACGTAGGTGGGAGAAAGGAGAAGTCACCAAAGGCTTCAGGCATGGCTGGATCCAGGTGCTGATGGACAGGAAAGGCATCTGCCTTGTCTCAGATGGACTATGAACTTCATTCTTGGAGCACAGCTTGCATTCTTCTGCAACCTTCCCACTTAGGAACCTCAGTCAGATTCTTGTACCCCTGTGAAGCCCAGTCCCAGGCTAGGAAAGCCACAGACCTGGGTTCGAGACTTGGGCTGGAGAAAAAAAGGACATTCTCTTGGTCCGTATCTTCAGCATGACTCCTCAGGCTGCCACTCCTTGAATTGCTTGAATCACTTACCTGTCTCCAACCCAGTGAAGGTGCACCCAAGTTTCCCATCCCTGTTATCCAGACTCTTAAGTCCCTTGGGTCCCCCAGCATCTTGATGAACAGCTCCTCCCAACAGGTTGATCCCCATCCTGGTCAATGGGATGAAGTACTCAGAAATCGACATCATCCTGCTCAAGGTCAGTCAGGTTCGACTGCCCAGCCTGGGGGCAGTGGCGGCGGGGGGTCTTCCATAGTACTTAGAGCTCTGCCTGGCCTCACAGGGGGATGTGGAGGAGGACGAGGCAGTCCCTGACAGCGAGCAGGACATCAAGCCCCGTTTCCACAAGTCACGTACGGTGACGCTACCCCATGAGGCCGAGCGGCCTGATGGCTCCGAGGACACGGAGGATGATGACGATGATGACGCGCTGTCCGACTGGAACCTGAGTGCGTGGCCCTGTATGCAGGGTGTTGGGGTGCAGTGGGTGGGTGGAGGCTGTGAGGCTTGAGATGGCATGGAGGTGCCAGTCCTGACCTCGGATCCTGGGGTCCAGTTGAGAGCCGGCAGCTGCTTGATGGGCCTTCCTGAGCCTCTCCCGGTGTCCCTCCCGCCCCAGGAAAGTGCTCGGCGGCTGCCCTGGACGTCCTGGCCAATGTCTTCCGGGAGGAGCTGCTACCCCACCTGCTCCCCCTGCTCAAAGGCCTCCTCTTCCACCCTGAGTGGGTGGTCAAGGAGTCGGGGATCCTGGTGCTGGGTGCCATTGCCGAGGGTGAGTGCCTGCTGATGGCTGATCTCTGCTGGTGTTGGCTGTCAGGCTGCGAGGTATGCAGCTGCACAGTACGGCCATGCCACAGCCAGCCTCTCGGTCAGAAAGCCAACCTGAAACCCCCCACGGCAGACACCCCTTAAATCCCGTGCTCATTAGCATGGTGCAGTGCCATCAGTAGTGAGTCGCTCCTGCAGCGTTGACCTCACGCCACGCAGCCCAGTCCCGTGGGCTCATCGCAGACCAATGAGGTGGGTTACATAGATGGGAAACGGAGGTGCCTGACTTAAGTGATGTCTCCACTCACCTGGGGCTGCCAGGGTCACAAGTGTCCAGCGTAGTTTCCTCAAACTTCATGCAGCGGCCATTCCGGGCATGGTTTTCTGCCTCCCTTTGTTTCGATGCGGGTACAGCTTGTATGACCAGAGGGCTTTGTGGATCTGTGACACGTGTCACCATCTCAGCATTCAGACCTTTCTTAAAAAAGTTCAGACGGGAGTAGGAACCCTCACCCTGGAAGGCTTTTATTTTATTTTATTTTTTTAAAAAAGAACAGGTGCAAACAGGAATGAAGGTGAGCAGGCAGAAAGAGAAGGAAAGAGCATTTTATTTTATTTTTATTTAGCTGTATATCTTGATTATTCTCCCTGGCCTGGTAGACGAATCTGGGTCTTTGGGATGTATGTGAACTGGGCTCAGGCTGCAGGCGGCGACCCAACCGCTACTCCACCAGGGGTGCACCACCCTGGACAGCTTAAAGATTAAAGAATGGTTTCTTTACACAGTGAGTGAATGTAGAGGATGTGGCGTCATACGCAGTGCCTGTGCATTTAACGTTGGGTGTTCTCTGCATGTGGGAAAGATCTAAGGAGCTGACTAAACCGGGAAAAGCAGGTCACGTGTCTTCTTGGGTGGAGGGCTGGGCCTCACTGGCTCAGGCAGGTTCCACTTTGCCCTTGCAGGCTGCATGCAGGGCATGGTGCCCTACCTGCCCGAGCTGATCCCGCACCTTATCCAGTGCCTGGCGGACAAGAAGGCGCTGGTCCGTTCCATCGCGTGTTGGACACTGAGCCGCTATGCCCACTGGGTGGTCAGCCAGCCTCCTGACATGCACCTCAAGCCCCTGATGACGGAACTTCTCAAGCGCATCCTGGACGGCAACAAGAGGGTACAGGAGGCTGCCTGCAGGTGACCCTCAGTCCCCTGTCCCCAACCTTCACCACCCTCCCTGCACCCCTAGGCTGCCCGCCGGGAAGTGATGATGATACCATGTGGTCCTGACCTCACACTGATTTCTCACGTATTCGTACTGGCTGATCCCAAGGGTGGGCCCCGCCGAGTCTGGGGGCCCAGCTCTTTGTGCAGCCGCCCACTGAACCCCCCAACCTCCCCCAGTGCCTTCGCCACACTGGAGGAGGAGGCCTGTACGGAGCTGGTGCCTCACCTCAGCTATATCCTGGACACCCTCGTCTTTGCCTTCGGCAAGTACCAGCACAAGAACCTGCTCATCCTCTACGACGCCATCGGCACCCTGGCGGATTCCGTGGGCCACCACCTCAACCAGCCAGTGAGGCCTCGCGACCCTGTGACATGTGCCAAGCAGGCAGACCCGGTCCCAGTCCAGTGGGAGAGACAGGAGACAGCGTGGAAAGCTCTGTGCCCAGAGCTGGGGGCCTGGGGGGCGGCAGGACGGGCTGACACAGGCCCCCGGGAGGAGTGGGGAGGCCCAGACAGATGGGGAGGCCTGGCAGGACCCCAGGAGCCACAATGAGGAGCCCAGCCCCACCAGCTCAGGCAGCGGGGGCGTCCGTCACGAGGAGCCCTGGCAGTCCCTGGGCCGCCCACCACGCAGGGAGCCCTGACGTCCCCTCTCCCCGCCAGGAGTACATCCAGAAGCTGATGCCTCCGCTGATTCAGAAGTGGAACGAGCTGAAGGATGAAGACAAGGACCTCTTCCCTCTGCTGGAGGTGGGTGGGCCCCAGGCCCCTCCTGACGCCCTGCCCGCCCCACCCGTGCTGTGCTCACACTCCGCCCTCCTCCCTGCCAGTGCCTGTCCTCTGTGGCCACCGCCCTGCAGAGTGGCTTTCTGCCCTACTGCGAGCCTGTCTACCAGCGCTGCGTCACCCTGGTTCAGAAGACGCTGGCTCAGGCCATGGTGAGTGCCTGCCACCCACCTGCCCTGCACCCCGAGCCCCGCGGAGCCCTCGCCCACCCGCCTCTCCTCTGCCCAGATGTACACCCAGCACCCGGAGCAGTACGAAGCCCCCGACAAGGACTTCATGATCGTAGCCCTGGACCTGCTCAGCGGCCTGGCTGAGGGTCTCGGAGGCCACGTGGAGCAG
This sequence comes from Solenodon paradoxus, assembly GCA_004363575.1. Lineage (NCBI taxonomy): Eukaryota > Metazoa > Chordata > Mammalia > Eulipotyphla > Solenodontidae > Solenodon > Solenodon paradoxus. The sequence continues at coordinate 67,045 of RJWH01004162.1, read as the reverse complement.
CTAGTGGCCCGCAGCAACATCATGACGCTTCTCTTCCAGTGCATGCAGGTGGGTGGGGGCCCGCAGGCCCCGACCTGGACCGTGGCAGCACCGGCGCCTGCCATGGTCACTGGGGGAAGGGGGCTCAGGGCTCTGGTTGGACCTGAAGGATGGCCTGGAATGGGGGTTCATTGGAAAAAAACCCCTCATGATTATGTTAGCGATTGAAATGAGACTGGAGTAGAACATCATTGGAAAAGCAAACCGGAAAATGGGAAAAATGAAGGCACACGCCCCTCCTATGTCACCCCCATACATCTGCTCTCCTTCGTGCCCCCTGAACCCCACTGACCCCCCTTCTGATTCCCCTCTGACTCCCAGGACTCCATGCCTGAGGTCCGGCAGAGCTCCTTCGCCCTTCTGGGAGACCTCACCAAAGCCTGCTTCATCCACGTCAAGCCCTGTATCGGTATGACGCACCCCCTCATCCCCATCCCATGACCCAGCCCTGGCCTCGCATGATGGAGACGTCACCTGGGAGAACCGTGACCAAACTAGGATGTATTCGTACTGTCTGATGGGGCCTGCTGGTCACATCGAGGCACTCACCCTGGCTGACCCTCTGGCTCAGCACCTGTCCTTCTCCCCACCAGCCGAATTCATGCCCATCCTGGGCACCAACCTGAACCCTGAGTTCATCTCCGTGTGCAACAATGCCACCTGGGCCATCGGCGAGATCTGCATGCAGATGGGTGAGTATCCTACAAATGAGCAGGTGCTGGCCCTCTCCACTGCCTGGGGGCCCTGGAACTCCTGAAGAGGGGCTCCTGGGTACTTTCTTGGGTTGTGGGGGGGTGGCTGGAAGGCCCGGCCCTCTGTGATTGGCTTCTCCAAAGAGGCAGGGCAGGAGGCATGTGCTGATTGGACTGCTGCACCCACGCACTGCCCCCCACCACGTAGTTGATTAAAAGGCTTTGTAGGATTGGTTGGGAGATTTTGGCTGCTTTCCAATCCCTCACCAGGAAACAGGAAATTGGGTCCAGCTAAGACCCCAGGGAAGCTTCTAGTGTCTGGGGGATGTGTTTCTGTACAGATGGCTCTCCATCCTGGGCTGGGAACCTGCTGGGGAAGATTTTCTGATCCCTTACCAGTTGTGGTTGTGGCCAGTGTCGGGAGGCAGTTGGAGTCAGCCAGGGATGTGGGGCTGTGCTCCCCTATGGCGAGGGGGTGGGGAGCAGGTCGGGGCTGTGACTGGCCGGTCCCACAGGGTCAGAGATGCAGCCCTACGTGCAAATGGTCCTCAACAACCTGGTGGAGATCATTAACCGGCCCAACACACCGAAAACACTGCTGGAAAACACAGGTGGGTGACAGGCCTGGGCTGCTGCCTTTCCCATGCCCCGCTTCTGGGGGGTGGGGTTCCCACCGGATGGTAGTGGAGCTGGGAAAGAACCAGGGAGGAGCTCTGGGAGGGACCCCAGGATTGCTGCTGGCCTTGGAGAGGCCTGGGTGGGGGGAGAGAGGCCCTGGTTGGGCCAAGCTGTGGCCCAGACGGGTATTCCCTTGGGGCCCGTGGGGCGGCGGGGCTGGTGCCTCGTGCCAGAGGCCTCGCCACGTACCGTCCCGGGGCCGCTCGGGGTTGCAGGTCGCCTGACGAGCCCCTCTGCCATTCCAGCCATCACCATCGGCCGCCTGGGCTATGTCTGCCCCCAGGAGGTGGCACCCATGCTGCAGCAGTTCATCCGGCCTTGGTGTGTGCCTGCTGAGGGGTCCGTGGGGCGGGGGGTGGCGGCCTCACCCACTTCCTCCCCTGTGCCCACCCGGAGACAAACGCTGGCCCTCCCCTGCCGCCCCCAAGCGCCCCCTGTGCTCCAGCCTGGCCGGCTGAGCCCTGATGCGCCCCTCCCCACAGGTGCACGTCCCTCAGGAATATCAGGGACAATGAGGAGAAGGACTCGGCCTTCCGGGGCATCTGCATGATGATAGGCGTCAACCCCGGGGGCGTCGTGCAGGTTGGAGCCAACAGGCTGGGAGGGGAGGCTCTGAGGCTGGACAGGGGCGGCCCCTCACCGGGCTCCATGCTGTTTTAGGACTTTATTTTCTTCTGCGACGCTGTCGCCTCCTGGGTGAGCCCGAAGGATGACCTTCGGGACATGTTCTATAAGGTGAGTGCCCTTCGCCCTGATCTGGGCCCCGGGAGGTGCTGGGGGCGACCCTCTTGGGTGGGGCTCAGTGACCTTCAGGGGTGTGGGGCACCCCTGTCTCCCACAGATTCTCCACGGCTTCAAAGACCAGGTCGGGGAGGAGAACTGGCAGCAGTTCTCGGAGCAGTTTCCACCGCTGCTCAAGGAGAGGCTGGCCGCCTTCTATGGGGTCTAGACGAGCGTGGGGACCGCGGGGACCGCCAAGAGGTGAGGCCGAGCACAGGGGGTTGCCCTGCGGGTACTGGAGGGACACCAAACCTGACCCCACCTCTCCCCACAGGTTTCTGTCTGCGTCGTCGTCGTCATCGTCGGGGTTGCTGGGGAACGCATAGCGTCCAGAAGTCGCCGTGCCCTGGTCAAGGGGGGTTAGGGAGGAGAGAGGGGACCCAAATCCAGACGCCTTCCCAGTCCATCTACCTGCCCAGCCTAGGTGGCCGCCAGGGGTAGGCAGGTGGGGGGGCCTCCACGCTCATCCTACAAACGGGAGGGGGGTGGGACTTCTTGGGGGGCAAGGGCCCCCTTACGCTAACAGGGTCACCCTCGGCAGCCCACTCGGGCGAGCCACGTGGGAGGGGCGCGTCCACACAGCTGAGGATGAGGCAAGGGGAAAAGCAGGCGGGGAGGGGGGTCCTAGTAGAGACATATATGCACATGTACACACGTGGCCACACGCATGTGTGGGCGCTGCAGCCCACTGGGCTGGGCCGGCCGCCCCATTTCCCCGACTGCATGGAGACCGTAGAATTAGTGAACCCGAGTTAACCCGTAAGGCCTTCCATGTAACCCGCATCTAGAGTTTAAGAAGCTTCTGCTGTTTTGCCGGAATTGGCGGTGATTTGGGGAGGGCTGGGTGGGTTGGGGGCCACCCCCGGGAACCCCAGGGCCCCAGGGGGAGGGGAAGAGGAGGGCCATTTAGGGGGGTCACATGGTCAGCTCACGCACGCTTTGAACCTGCTCTGCACACTTCCTGCCAGCCAAGTGGCAGCCTTTGCCAGTGTGTCCCCCTCCTCGTCCCATCCCAGACCAAAGAGTGGACCACCAGAGCAGCGGGGCTGGCCAGAGGTCGCACTTTCTCCCTCCCCTGTGCCCCAGAAGCTTTAGAAGAAGCTGGGTGGGGACCCTTTTTTTCCTCCAAAGAGCTGGGGTCACCTACCCACTGTGACCCGCTAGCGGGGTGGTTTTTCTGTGCTTGGTGGGAGCCCTCACGTCTCAGGCCTGAGTTATAACTGTGGGCGAGGCCAGGGGCATTTAATTGATGGCCGAGGATGAAAACTTACCCTTTGCTGGCAAGAAGGAAACTGAAGCCTTGGAGGGAAAAGGGTGTACGTGCACACGCACCCATGCACCCACGCACCCACACACCTGGCCCCCCACTCTGACCCACGGGCTTCCTGTTCATCACAGCTTGCAGTGGGCCCCGAGACCCCAGCAGATTGGGGCGGTGATTGTAGGGAACCTCCTGGGATTGATTGGGAGGTGGGTAAGTGGGAGGCCCCCCTAGAGAGAGTGGGTGTCATTACTCCCCAGTTGCCCTGGAGACTGAAACGGGACCCTTGGAGCCTTTCCTTTTTTCTCTCCTGCTTTGTACTCTGGGGACCCCATTTGGGGGTTCTTTGTGGTGGGGGGGCGTTGAGTGGATTCCTGAGTCCTGGGACCTGCTCTGTCCATCCCCTGGGGCCCTGCCCCTCATCAGCCCTGTGTCTTCTCAGACACGCTCCAGCCCTGCCTCTGTCCAAGGGGCACACGGTGCACATTCCATAAATGCAGCTGGTTTCTCCCCTGTGAAACTCCAGCAGGTCTCTGGAAGCCATTTGTAAAAAAAGAAAAAAGAAAAAAAAAGTTTTACTACCACTTAGTTTTCTGGTGAATCCAGTTCTTTGGAGCACCCTCCGCTGGGTCTTGGAGTGTGGGGATGGATTGGCTGTCTGATGGAATTGGTAACTTCACCCAGGTGAGCAGGGAGGCTCCAACCACCTTCAGGGAAGGGAAGGCTGGTTCTAGTTTCACTTTATTTCCTTTTTTTTTTTTTTTTTAAAGAAAACTATTTAATTTTTTAATTTATTTTTGGTTGATTTTTGCACAACGAAGTTTCAGCTTCTCAACCTGCTCCCCTGCCCAGGGCCTCCATCCATAGTCCCTCCTTCCTCCCCTCACCCTCCTGCGGGCTTCAGGGTCTGTCCGTTTGTTACTGTGCTGTGCTGGGGATTGGCGCCGAGGGGGTGTGAGATTCCACTTGTGTAGAACTTTGTTGAGTAAAGATCAGTTTCTTGTGAAACCCTTGGTCTCCATCTGGCCTCCTGTGTCTTTAGCTTTAGTAATAGAGGCGACTGTGGAGGGGGGCCTGGGAAAATTTAGAAATGGAAAAGACCCAGGAAATAAATGGAATAAGGTACGTGCTAGCCAGCAATCTTTCTTAAGACTGAGACGCTCTCAAGTCTTGTAAAATGGAAAAGTGAAGACAAAAAACATACAGGTGCAATTCATTCTCTGGACATAGAAACACCAGACATCCTGAACTCACAAAGGGGAGCGGTGAGTGTTCCCGTCCGGTTTCAAGCTCTCCCCATCTACCACAGAAACCCTTAGAGTGCTCGCAGTATTCTCCAGCCCACTTCACAAGTGGTCTCTGCACGCTTCACACATTTCTGTCTAGAAGGCTTAGCCCAACACTAATCCTGTGGGAGAGTGCGCGGCCCTGGGGATTATGGACAGCTCCCGAATAAAATCTTGTTGCAGCCTCAGAAAGGCCCGAAGAGCGACGTTTTCAACCTGCGACACGAGAAATGCTGGCACCGGCAGCTTTCAGCAAGTGTGCACACGAGCCAGGGAACAAGATGAACAATGAGGTGGTGTCATAGAGAAAATTAAGAGCGGAATGGGGAGAGAGGTCACTGGGGGTAATGGTGGGCGCCTTTCACCGCGAAGGTGAGGTTTATGTTCAGAGGGTATCAGGAGTCCCGCGGCGGGGACCTAATATTTCCAAGATTACGTGGGTCGATGAGGGCTGAGTCGAAAGAGGCTTCCAGTAACTAAGAGACCGGCATGCTTTTGGGGAGTCCAGACTTTCAGGAAGGTTCTGGGTCTGGAAGGAGACGAGCTGTAAGTGCAAGTGCCCAGCGCAGCTCGGCAAAGGGTCTCAGAATTTCTAATCTGTCGCCTGTACGAGGTGCCTTTAGCCGCCGAGCTTTTCAAGCAGAGCCCGCTGGCCCTTTGCATCAGCCCCACCAGAGAAGCGCGATTAAAAACCGCAGAAAGGCGACGGTGGCGGCCGTACGGTGACTCCGCGGCCTGCGCGCTGCGTTCGGTGGATTTCCGCGCCCGCCGGCAGCTCACTTCCGGCAGTGCCGCGTGTCATCAGGAAGCACCGGAAGTGCCCTCGCGCTGCCTAGGAGACGGGACGCGCGGTCCGCAGCTGATTGGGAGGGCCGACCGCGCCCACCCGGTCGCCATGGAGCTGCCCCTAGGGTCGCGCGACGAGCCCCGCGCCTGGGACGATGACTCGGACGCGGAGCCAGAGCCCGACCCCGACACGCAGGCCGAGGCTTACGTGGCCCGCGTGCTCAGCCCCCCGAAACTCGGGCTGGCGCCTCGGCGCCCTCCTCCGCTGTCGGCGCCCGCCGCCTCCCCGGGAGCCCCGGAACAGCGGGCCGCGTCCAAGAGCCCGGCCGTGGGTGTCCCGGGCCTGCTGAGCCTTCCTCCGGAGCTGCTGCTCGAGATCTGCGCCTACCTGGATGCTCGCCTCGTGCTCCACGTCTTGCCGCGCGTGTGCCACGCGTTGCGCGACCTCGTGCGTGACCATGTCACCTGGAGGCTCCGCGTGCAGCGCCGCGTTCGCGCGCCCTACCCAGTGGTGGAAGGTGCGCAAGCCGGGGGGCCCGGGTCACCAGTCCAGGTCGGGCCTGGGGCGGGGGAGCGGGTACCGGGGGTGCAGTGAGCAATCCTTGGAGCGGGAGGCTCCATGACTGTAGCGGCTCTGGCGGAAGCTGAAGTAGCCACTGGTGGTGCCAAACCCTCTGATCTCTGGGTGGACCATGAGGCCGACATCAGGACCAGGAGGTCCTGAGGCTGTGGAAATCTCTCTTGCCAGCTGGGGTTCTTGAACTCAGGCTTGGGGTCAGATTGTACCAAGGCCCAGACTCCTGAAGCGGGGTTGCTATAGGGACAGGAAGTCACAGGCTGTCAGAATCTCTGCTTTGGGGCTCAGGTAACCCGATTTCGCAGGCTCTGGGTCTAGCCGGAAAACCCAGGCAGCAACTGAGCAATTCTTAACGCCCTAGAACTCGACCCCCACCACCCCCGACCCTTTTTTTTAAAGGAAAGGTGCAAACAGGAATGAAGGCCAGCAGGCAGGGAGAGAGGGAAAAGTATTTATTTATTTCAGTTGTTCATCTTGGTTGTTCCCACCCTCCTCCACTGGCCCCTGCGACGGGTTGTGAACCTGGGTCCTTGGGATGTATGTGGACTGTGCTCCGCCAGAGGTGGCAGACCAAAGTACTACTCTACCAGGGTGTGCCCACCCCTAGATCTTTTTTTTTTTTAAAGGGGAAAAAAAAAGCAAGTCCTTCAGACTAGAAGGAAGGCAATACTAGGCAAGCAACCAGGAAGAAGCACTTTATTTATTTTGCATTTAGTTCTTTACACTGGTTGTTTCCCTGGGACTCAAACTCAGGGGTATGTGGCTTGAGCTCCTTCAGAGGCAGTTACTTCACTAGGTTCTCAAGACGGGTGGAGCTGAAGCAGGTCCTGATGGTCCAGAACTTGTAACCTAGAAACACAGGTTTAGAGGTTAGGACCCCTGATGCCTACTCGAATCCCCAAGTAGGCTGGCATCTTAGAGACTGGTCGTCACTGCTCTTGTCCCCTAGATCATTGGTCCCTGAGGGGAAAGACAGCTTGGAGACTTTAAACCAATAGGACCCTCCCAAAGTTGTTACTTAGGCCACATTCATCCCACTGATTCTCTGCACCGAGGTCTTGGGTTCTGCGTCTTGACAAGGATCCCTGGTTTAGAGATTAATGTGAGAAACACTTCCACTTCCAGCTCAGATGGAGAGGCAGGAAGAGTTAGCTATGAAGCCCTAGTTCCTGTGACCCGCCTGGGGGTTGAGGGGTTAAGATCAGATCGCAGTGTGAGGGGCAAGACCTTCACTTACCTCAGGCTGGGGTTAGTGGATGACAGCCGGGAAGGTGGCCGGGAGGTTCCAGTTTCCACAGTTTCTGGAAGCTGCAGTGGGGAGTAGTCAGACCTGCTTGGAAGGTGGGTGGGCCAGTGGGCTTCCAAGCAGAGCCAATCTTGGGGTGGGTAAGTGATCCATGTGGGGTTCTCCCCTAAGTCAGGGGCAGGTTGGGCTCCCTGGAAGTCAAGCATGGCCTTGGAAAGGTGGTGTGGGTGGCAGGGTGTCTGCCCGTCGGGGACCGTGCTTGTGGTGCCCCACAGAGGAGGACTTTGACTGGCCGGCATCCTGCATTGAACTGGAGCAGCATTTGTCCCGCTGGGCAGAGGACGGGCGGTGGGCCGAGTATTTCTGCCTGGCCTATGGGCACTTCGCTCCCATCGACTCGGTGCTGCTGCTCCAGGTGAGGGGATGCCGCGGAAAGGTGGGGCAAGCAAGGGGGCCCCATGGTGACCCCGGCAACATCTCCTTTCTGCCTTCCCAGGGTGGGTCGCTCTGTCTGTCAGGCTCCCGAGATCGTAATGTCAACCTGTGGGACCTGCGCCAGCTGGGGGCGGAGCCCAGCCGGGTTCTGGTCAAAGCCCTGGGCTCCCAGCAGAATAGCACCCACAAGGTGAGGGGCCAGGCAGGGCCGGGAGGCATGAGGCTTGGGGAGGTGGCTGGGGACCCCGGTTTGACCATCAGACCTCAGAGATTTAAACCTTGCTCTGCTCTTGTTGGTGTGACTTGGGGTGACAGCAGGACTTCTCTGGACCACTGTTTTTATTTCTTTTTTCCCCTTTTTAAATTATTTTAAAGGAAAGGTGCAGATAGGAAGGAAGGTGAGTACGCAGGAAAGAGAAAGGAGGAAGAAGCACTTTACTTTTGTTCAGTTCTTCACATGGGTTGTTTCTCCCTGGACCAGAGACTTGAACACAGGGGTATGTGGCCTGTAGTCCTTCAGAGGTGACTTGCCCAACCGCTGCTCCACAAGGACATGTCTGTTTTTATTTCTGTCCAGGGAGGGTGGAGATAGGATGAGGATGAAGGAGCTGAATATGTATGAAGAGCCTTGCGGGGGCTCAGGTATACAGTAGGTGCTCAATCAATGTTTTATTCAATGAGAGACCCAGGGTGATGCAGCTGTCTTTGGGGATCAGACAGCTCTGAGCGTGACTCTTGTCACGCAAGAAGTAGCCATAGCCATAGGCATTGTCACTGCGCATGGAGGTAGCTTTGGCCAGTGGCCCAGAGCCAGAGTTCCAGTCCCCACTCAGCTACTTCCTGGCTGTGTGACCTTGGGTGAGGGACTCAACCTCTCTGTGCGCCAGTTTCCTCATTTGTAGAACGGGGCCCATTGCGATGCTCTCCTCAGAGGGTTTGCTGAGGGCCAGACAGCTTGTCCTCTTGGCTCTCTAGATGAAACGGGCTGTTTGATGCCCATTTCCCTAAGCGAAGAAACTGAAAGGCAGAAGATAACTGTCCACATCATGGAGGAGAGGCCCCCAGATTAAGTCATGTTGACATGAGGCTTCAGACCCCCAAGTCTCCCCAGGACTTGATTAAGGAGCATTCTATGTTCATGTCCAGGACTCTGAATTCAGACTGACCCCCAGACCTGAGCTGTAACTTCTGCTCGCTGCTGAATTGCCCTAGGTTTTCAGGGCAGTGTCCCCTCCTCCGACCTATAGTTTTGCTCTCTGTGACGGGGGCTGATCACAGGGTCTCCCCTGCCCCACCTCTGCAGGGCTGGGTGTGGTCACTGGCAGCGCTGGATCACCGAGTGTGCTCGGGCTCCTGGGACAGCACTGTGAAGCTCTGGGACATGGAGGCCAACGGGCAGCAATTTGGAGAGATAAAGTGTGAGGAGTCCCAGGCAGGGGGGCCCCGGGGGTGAGGGCAGGACACGGCCTGGCCCCAGCCCCAGCTCCATAGTTTGTATCCCCAGGGGCAAGGCAGCCGTGCTGTGCCTGTCCTATCAGCCTGACATCCTGGTGACCGGCACCTATGACAAGAAGGTGACCATCTACGACCCCAGAGGTGGGCCTGGGGTCCTGGGGGCTTAGGTGGTGGGGGGAGCAGAGATGTCAGGGGTCTTCAGGGTCAGGCTGGAGAAGGAGATGCTGGGGCCTTGCAGCCTGATTGGGGTGACAGTCACGGAAGCAGATGTTGACCAAGTGAGGGACAGAGAGGGACAGAGCTTCCAACAGGGCTCTGAGCCTGAATCCTTAGGAGGCAGGACAGTCCCCCAGGGTCGCCTAGAATCCTGACTTCCCTCTATTGTGGACTCGGGTGAGCTGGGGGTGCTCATTTTCTCCTTTGTAAAATTTGAGTTATAATAATTACAGCCAGAGGGCTCCCGGGAGGAGGTGAGAGTAAAACACAGGTGAGACCAGGAAGAGCAAACACTGCATGCAAACATTTTCTGTTGAGTTTTTCTTTACCGGTTTAATTGAAGGGCTGTGGGCCTTATGTGGACCGAGCTGCGGGGTGAGGGTATGTGTCTCAGGATTGGTGCCTTCTGTACAGGGGGCTGATGGGATTGGGGTGGGGGGATGGGGAGGAGATGAGGACAGGCAGGGGTCCCTGGAGGTCTCGATGCAGCTGGGGCTGGAAGGAGAGACAGGGTCACCTGCAGGATGGGGGCGGAGGGAAAGTGACCGAAGGTTCCTGCAGGGAGGACTGAGGAGGGGCGGGGCCGCCTCCAGGGGGCTCTGATGCGTCCCTCCTCCTCGTGTGCCCATCGCCCTCCAAGCCGGCCCGGTCCTGCTGAAGAGCCGGCGGCTGCACTCGAGCGCGGTGCTGGCGCTGCTGGCGGACGACCGGCACATCATCTCGGCCAGCGAGGATCACACCCTGGTGGTGTTCGACCGCCGGACCAACAGCGTCCAGCAGCGGCTGCAGGTGCGGCCTCCGCCGGGCCGGAGGGGCGGGGCCGCGGCGCACGCCGCCGGCGCCGCCTGAGTGGCTCCGCGCGTCTTTCGCACAGCTGGACTCCTACCTGCTGTGCATGTCCTACCAGGAGCCCCAGCTCTGGGCCGGCGACAACCAGGGCCTGCTGCATGTCTTCGCCAATCGCCAGGGCTCCTTCCAGCTGGTCCGGGTCTGCCAGGGCCCCTCCCTCCCCCTGACCCCTGGGCGGCGGTGGGGCTGGCCTTGGAGGAGCGGGCCTGAATGACACCTGTGTACCCCCCCGCCGCCCCCCGCCCTAGTCCTTTGACGTGGGTCACAGGTCGCAGATCACCGGGATCAAACACTCGCTGGGGACCTTGTACACCACGTCCACGGACAAGACCATCCGGGTGAGGATGCGGACGCCCCGCCCCCTGCCCCGCGCACGCGCTGGGTGTCAAGGCCGCACTTGACCTCCACCTATCTGCCCCCTCACCAGGTGCACGTGCCCACAGCCCCTCCGAGGACCATCTGCACCCGGATCCACCACAACGTGCTGAACGGGGTAAGGCCCGCGCCCCTGCCCCCCGCACCCCGCCGCCCGCACCCCGCCCGCCCGTCGGAGCACCCTGACTCCCAGTGTCCCTGCCTCCCAGGTCAGTGCCGAGGGCAACCTGGTGGTGGCCGCCTCCGGGGGCCTGTCGCTGGAGGTCTGGAGGCTGCAGGCCTGAGTTGGGGACGGGGATCAGCCGGCCGCTGGGCCATGACTGCTCTTCTCCGGGGACCTTCCCCCCACACTGGTGCCGCCCTTGCCCCGCGCCGCCGCCTGGGCACGAGGACTCTGGCCTCGCTGGGTGCGGTCCCTGGGCCGGCCTGGTGGGGAGATGGGTCATGCCGCCCCCGCAGGGGGCTGCTCCTCTCCCTCCAGCCCTGGTTGTGTTCTGATTTGAACTCCGACTCTCTGTGGAGAGGGCAGGAGAAATAAACCTGACGTACCGGTGTTCCCGCCTGGATTGTACACCCAAGTTCCCAAGAGTTCACCCAGGGTCACCCAGGGCTGGGCCTGGGCCTGCTGGGGGCGGGGATGCTGGGGGCTGCAGGCGCCGCCATGAGTTTGCGTGTCAACAGGGAGCTGGATCAGGGTGTGTCAAAGGGGCACCCTGTCTGTGCATGTCTGGGCGCCCCACAGGCAGGTGTGAGTGAGGAATCCTGTCTGCATGGTGTCTGCGTGGGACGGTGGCAGGTCCACACGCAGACGGAGCCTCACCCCTGGCTGCGCCCCTATGCCACGGGAACCTGCCAATGCGTGGGAAGGGGTGCCCCTTCTCCCCCTGCCCAGCCATACCAGAGAGTGTTCATGTCGTGTTTATTGAGGCCCCCGGTCTTGGGGTCGCCCCTCATAGGATGGTGCAAGGCTTCTTGTCCTTGAAGGGGTTGGTGGCGGCCGGGATGCCCACGAGGAAGGGGTCACTCTTGGCCTGCTCGGTGCAGAACTGGAGCAGGTCGGCGGCTGCCTTGGACACCTGCAGAATGGCCAGGTCAGCAGAGCCCACCATCTGCCTCCCCCGGCCTCACACGACCACCTCGCAGGCTCACCTTCACACGATCTATGCCCGCCTCCATCCTCAGCTGTTCCACTGCCCTGCGGGCCTGCCCGATGTCGCTGCCAATGGCCACCTTGCTGGACATCTGGGGGAGAGGGAGCAGGGCCACAGAGAGGGGGCTCAGCCAGAGACCTGGAGCCAGAGGGCTACGGGAGGGCCCCCCCAACAACCCACACACTTCGGGGGTGGGGGTTGGAGGTGCTCCCAGGCGTTGCTATGTGGTACCTCAGCTGCTGAGCCTTCAGCCTGGCCGCTATGTCCTCCCGCCGACAGGCTCTGGCTGACTCCCCCACCAACCTCTCCAACCCTCACATGGCCCTCCTCAACCCCTGCCGAGACTTTGAAGTCAGGACACTCAGGAGTGAAATGTCACCAGCTGCAGGCAGCAGCTGCCTGGAAAGAGGGGGTCCCTGCACCAGGGGGCCTGGTGGCTGCCCTGGTGTCTGTCACATGTCATCTGGGTTCCCGTAGGCTGAGCTGCTGGGTTGGAGGAGCTTGGGGGTGGGGGGTGGTAGAGGGGCTGGCTTTTCACTGTCCTGATTTCTTGCCAAGGGAGCCCCCCTCCTTTGCCAGCCCCTGCACTAGCACCCTATGTGGAGTGTTCCCCACCAGCCTCAGTGCTAGCACCCTATGTGGAGTGTTTCCCACCAGCCTCTTCCATCCATCTGCCCTCCCGCCCTGGGAGCCCCTCCACCCCGCTCATCAACCCATTTGCTCCTGCTGATGGCATCCTCTGTTCCCATCTCAGCCCATTCCTGACCTCGGACCCCAGGGCCCTCCTGCCTCCTGAGTCCATCACAGCAACATCCCATGCCCCATGTCACTTGTCTCGAGCGTCTCTCATTTAACTTGAAGTGGGACTTTCAGACCCTGTCCAAAGCTGAACTCGGGATCATCTCCCCGCTGAGAGCTTCTGCCCCCCAATTCACCACCATCTGCCCTTCTGCCCTGGTCCTGACCGTGAATTCCCTTGTTCCTCTCTCTGAATTTCCCACATCTCATCCTTTCTCAAAAGCCGTCAGATTAATCTTCAAACTAGGTTCTCGGTCTGGTCACTTCTCTCCATCTGGGGCCACCCCAGCCTCGGTTTTCTGTTCCCTACCCTCCCCCAAGCAGATGGTAGGCTGTGTTCAAAAATAAATACAATTAGGCTGTTATACTGAGTGAAATAAGCCAGTCATTGGGGTGCGCCCTGATGACTCAGGTGGCTGAGATGCTGGTGTGCAGACCACGTACAGCCCAAAGATGTGGGCTTGAGATCCAGAGCTGAGGTATAAAACTATAATAAATAAAACTGATGTGCCCTGGTGGAGTAGCAGTTTGGTCAGCTGCCTCTGAAGGAGCGTAGTCGGAATATATCCCAAGCACCCGGGTTCGTGTCCCAGGTGCAGGGGGAACTACCGATGTGAGCAACTAAATAAAAATAAAATTAAAAATTGCCGCTTCTGGTGTTCCCCGGTGGAATAGTGGTTTGGTCCACTGCCTCTAGCCAATGCAGTCCACATACATCCCAAGGACCTGGGTTTGCATCCTGGACCAGTGAGAAAAACCAAGATGAACAAATAAATAAAACAAAGTACTTCTTCTCTCTTCCTGCTTGTCTGCCTTCATTCCCGCCTGCACCTTTCCTTAATAAAACAGACAAACAAACAAAAAAACCCAAAGCTATCAAGAAGCAAATGTTTGAGACGTTAACAAGATTTTAAGATTTTAAGGGCTAATGATTATGGACCTTTAACCCAAGAACAGAATCAGTAGCCATTATAGCCAAGTTGACACCAATCAACTCTTTTTTGGTTTGGTTTGGTTTTTTGAAAGAGGAAGATAGGCAGGCAGGAATTAAGGCAGAAAGGAAGAGAGATGAAGGAGCATTTTATTTAGTTAGCCGTCCATTTTATTTGAACATTGTTCAAATAAACAGCTGTTCATTTTATTTGGAATTTATCCTCTCAGTCCTGAGCGGTGAACCTGTGTTCTTAGGCGGCTGGATGCAGATGGCACCCCACGTACAGGCTTAACCCCGAGTCATCAGGGCACACCTGACTCTTTTTCTTTAACCACGTGCCTCATCTCACTCTTCTCCTCCCATAAAATTCCTTGACTTTTGTCCCTCCTTGGGACACATTTTAAGTTCTATTTAAATCTGTGTCCCCTGCATTGCAACCCTTTGGCCACAAATAAATAGACTTTGCCTTTTAAATTGCCTCCTGAGGTTTTAGGTCAACATAACAATGCCTTGGTCAGGAAAGAGCTAGTGGGTTCTGGAACAGCAAGGAAGTTCTCCTAACTGGAGAGGAGTGAGTGGAGGCAAGTGACTGGGGATGAGGGCAGGGAAGCCAGCACCCTCCAAGGCCATGGTAAAGAGCCCTGATGTTACTCCAAGGGATAAGCAGAGGTTAAAAGGTTTTATCAAAGTAGATGTATACAATTTATGTTTATGGAGTTCTCAGGCCACACCTGGGAGATGGGCTAGAGAGAAAGGATCCTAGTGTCCTAGTGTGGAGGCTGCATGGATACAAATATGGAGCCATTATGTTGCATACATGAAGGTAATGTGTTATATGCTAAGTACATCTCAATTAAAAAAAGAGGAAAGTCTTTTTTTTTTTTTTTTTTTTTTTTAAGGAAAGGTGCAGGCAGGAATGAAGGTGAGAAGGCAGGTAGGCAGAAAGACAGAGGAGGAAGAAGCATTTTATTTTCATTTAGTTGTGCACACTGTCTTCCCCTGGACCCTGAACTCAAACCCAGAGGTATGTGGCCTGTGATCCTTCAGAGGCATTAGACCTAACCACTGCTCCACCAGGATGCACCCAACTCCAGGTCTTGTACTGGGGGCCTGGGCTTTATGTGGCCTGCACCTTAGCCTTCTGAGTCACTAGGGTGCACCAAAGTTTTTGTTTTCTCTTTTTCCCATCCCCGGCCCTGGGTCTTAACCTGGGCCCATGGCTGTCATTCCCTGTGCCTTAGCTGCTTGTGCCTTAGAGGGTTGGGAGTGTAGACAGAACTTGTCAGATGTGCTGAGGGGTGAGTGTGGATATGAGGGGGACATCAACTCAACTTTGACCCTTCCCCCCTTAATTTTTTAAAGCAAAAGCAAATGGGATTTATTAAAGATAGTGTACCCTTTAAGAGATAGGATGAGGGCAGGCCATATTCCAAGAGGGGAACAGGCCCCTCCCCGCTTTTCTAAGAGGAAGGAAGCAGGCAGGAATGAAGGCAAGTAGGCAGGCAGGTAGACAGAGAGGAATAAGCGTTTTATTTTGTAAAAGGAAAGGTGCAGGCAGGAATGAAGCTGAGCAGAAGCAGGTGGTAGGAAGAGAGGAGGAAGAAACATTTTTTTAATTTAGTTATTCATCCTTGTTTTCTCCAGATCTTGGGTCTTGAACCCAGGACCTTCAGATATAGGTGGACTATACCTGGTGGCTTTAACTGTTAAACCACTGGGACACACCAGCATTTTCTTTATTTGTGCATTTTGGTTGTTCCCCTCCGCTCTGGGGTCCTTGGGTTTTACATGGTCTATGCCCCAGCAGCTGGCCAAGCACCTGAGCCACCAGGGGTGCCAACTCTCCTGTTTTGAGGTGGGCTGCCTGCTGAGATGTGGAGACTGCAGGAAGATCAGGGTGGGTGGAGAGAGAACTGAGGGGGTGAGTTTGAGACCCAGGCCGGGCATGTCAAGGAGGATGTTCTCTTCTTCCAATTAAGTCACCTCATTTCCACTCAGGGCCTTTCCAATGGCTATTTTATTTTCCTCTCCAATGAGGGAAACAGAGAACATGACCTCTCCCCAGATCATCACATGTGGGATCTTTTTTTTGCCTTCTGGCCACGGCTCACTCAAACATTGCCCTCCTTGGTTTCCTTTTTCAACCACTTGTCCTTCCATCTAAGGCCACCAACCTTTCCATCCACCCCCACCACAAAGTTTCTTGCATCACCCTGTTTAAATACTATTTAGCACTTAACCTCTGTTGTTAACTATTTCCCCAGACTGTGGGCTCCAGGAGGGCAGGGTTCACATCTTGCTCACCGATAAATTTACAGCGCCCAACACAGTATCCAACCGATAGTACACACCCACTGCGTTGTCGAGTAAATGACTCTAGGGGTCTCTTCTAGACCAGACCCTGGGCCTGGTTAGAGCCCAGGAGATCCAGACCGACCCCACCCTCGTGGGTCATCACAATCTTGTTGGAGAGGGAGCAATGTCAGCCCTGCATCCCAGAGAGGTCCCTTAGCCAGCGGAGTGTCAGGGAAGGCGTCCCAGTGGTGACAGCCGCTTCTACTGGGGTAAGGTTATGGAGACTGGCAAACTATCCCGTTTGACAAGAGATGCTCAGAGACAGAAACGTCAGACACGGCCTGTCCAAGAGCGAAGTCTAACAAGCCATTCTCTCTACCCGAGGGGACAGACTGGTCAAGAGCTGCAACACGCAGCGGATGTCCAGCAGGAGGCAGCAAAAGTAAATTTTCATTCGAGATTGAAAAGATTGAGCACGTGTGAACAGGGTGTAACGGCTCCTCGCGGCTTCCGTATTACGGAACACACGCGAGAAGATGGCTGCGCCCAGGGCCACAGTGGAAACGTGGGCCACGTGACCAGGCAACTTCCGGTCCTGTCCGCGGGCCTCCGCGAAACCTCCTTCCTGCGCTACCGTAGAGGTGCGCGCCGAGGCTCAGCGCTTTCGAGGCCGCCGGAGGCCTCGCTCGGGGCGGCTCGGGTTTGAGAGCGCAGCCGCGGGAGCATGGAGTGTTCCTCGGAGGGGAAGGCGCCTGCGGCGGCGCTGGCGGCTGTGCTGAAACACAGCTCGGCGCTGCCCCCCGAGAGCGCCCAGGTGCGGGGCTACGACTTCAACCGCGGCGTGGATTACCGCGCGCTGCTGGAGGCCTTCGGCACCACTGGCTTTCAGGCCACCAACTTAGGGCGCGCAGTGCAGCAAGTCAACGCCATGGTGAGGTCTGGGGCGTGACTTCCGGGGCTGAGGGGAGGAGCTTCCAGGGAGGAGGCGTGTCCTCTGTGAGGATCGTCCAATAGCTACAGAGAAGCGGGCCCAGCTTGGGCGGGAGTTTCGATACTGAGAAGAGGCCCTTGTCTTTACCTCGTTTCAAGCAGGGGACTGTTTTTGGGTAGCAGACGCGTTGCAGGCTACGTGTGAAGGTGATCTGGGAGTGATCAGACTGTGTAGTTGAGGGAGGAATTGGAGGAGGATCTAAATTAGGGGCGGCCTGCAAAAGAGATGCTCCCCGATTTCTAAAATGTGGGCAAAGTCCGAGCGCGTACCCTGAGATTCAGGCCGTTTGTTCCTGGTTCCTGGTGGAAGTGGTCCCTTATTTTTGAGTGCGCAGGACCTGGGGGCGTACTATGACTCTGAAAGCCATCGGGAGGCCTGGGGCTGCAGTTTGGGGCCCAGGAGTGAACTGGAACCTGCCCTTACAACTAGATAGAGAAGAAGCTGGCGCCCCTGCCGCAAGATGAAGACCAACACGCAGACCTGACCCAGAGCCGCCGCCCACTCACCGGCTGCACTATTTTCCTGGGCTACACATCCAACCTCATCAGTTCAGGCCTCCGGGAGACCATCCGTTACCTCGTGCAGCACAGCATGGTGCGGTGGGTGGGGGCGGAGGTCTTGGGTCCCGACGGTGGGTGATTTAAGTGCGATAGGGAGACGCGGGTCAGTTCCAGCAGAGGAACGGGATCGAGTTTCGTTAAGCAGCATTTTCCCCTCAGTCACTGACGAGGGTTGAGAATTAGGAGTCCTGCCCAGTAGGGGTGCCGGGTCCCCCTCACTGTCTTGTGGCCGCAGGTGGACGTCTTGGTGACCACCGCCGGAGGTGTGGAGGAGGATCTCATCAAGTGCCTGGCGCCCACCTACCTGGGGGAGTTCAGCCTCAGGGGGAAGGAGCTGCGTGAGAATGGGATCAATAGGTGGGAGGCCCGGAGTGGTGCTGGGCAGGGGAGCTGGAGGAGGGTCCGGCACCCCATACCCACGCCCGTTCCTTCTCCAGGATAGGGAACCTGCTGGTGCCCAATGATAATTACTGCAAGTTTGAGGACTGGTTGATGCCCATTTTGGACCAGATGGTGCTGGAACAGAACACAGAGGTGAGGCTGGTGCAGTGGGGTGGGGGGCGTGGTGTTGTGGGAGACGGGGAGGTTCCACTCGCTGAAGCCCATGTCCGCTTCTAGGGTGTGAAGTGGACACCTTCCAAGATGATCGCCCGCCTGGGCAAGGAGATCAACCACCCCGACTCAGTGTATTACTGGGCCCAGAAGGTGAGGGGTGAGCTCAGGTGCCAGGACTGTTCTCATCATCCTCACTCTGGGTGAGGAACTTCAGACACGAGAGGGTAGGCCGTTTGGCCAAGGTCACACAGCTATTGAGTGTGGTCCTCGTTTCCTGGCTCTGCTGTGGGACCACTAGGGAGCAGCCCGCCCGCCCTGGGGAGTCTGGCTGAGGGGCCCATGCTCCTCAGAAGCCATGAGGTCTGCTAACTGGAATAAGAGCAATGACATTTTATGTGTCAGACTATCGTTTTTATTATTTTGTTCTTTTTAAAGGAAACATACAGGCAGGGATAAAAAGAAGCATTTCATTCGTTTTTAGTAGTTTACATTGTTTTACCCCCCTGTACCCAGGGCTTGAACCCAGGGGTATGTGGCCTGCATGCCTCTGAAGGCGACTGACCTAACTGCTACTCCACCAGCGTCCCCTTTGTTTTGTGTTGGGAGAGGAAGGAAAGGGGGAGGAGGAAGCATTTTTATTTTGTTTTTTCCCCTTTGCCCCGGGCTCAGAACCCAGGTCCTTGGTCCACACTCCAGCCATCTCAGCCACAAGGGTATACCCTGCTCTCAGCGTTTTGTTTGTCTTGTCTCATCGCCGCCTCACCTGTGCTTTTGCTGTCTCCACATCTTTAAGGCAGGAATGAAGACAAATAGGCAGACGGGGAGAGGAGGAAGAAACATTTAAAATATTTTTGGTTGTTCCCTCTGACCCTGGGCTGCGAACCCAGGTCCTTGGGCTTAAGGTGGACTACGCCAGAGCAGACTTAACGCCTGAGCTACCAGGGCTCAGGGTCTATCCCCATTTAGAGTTGAGCAACCAGAGTAGTACAGTCCCTTGCAGGTAGAGAAGAGGTTGCTGCCTGGGATGGGACACACCTGCCTCCACTGGGCTCAGCTCCAGCTGCTATCCTGTTCTGCCCTCCCCAGAACCACATCCCTGTGTTGAGCCCGGCGCTTACAGATGGCTCGCTGGGCGACATGATCTTCTTCCATTCCTACAAGAACCCGGGCCTGGTGCTGGACATTGTGGAGGGTGAACTGCTGGGGCCCCAGAGGGGTGGAATGAGGGCGGGGGGCTGACTGGACCCCCAGGCTAACACCCCTTTCTTTCCCTAGACCTGAGGCTCATCAACACCCAGGCCATCTTCGCCAAGCGCACGGGCATGATCATCCTGGGAGGGGGAGTGGTCAAGCACCACATCGCCAACGCCAATCTCATGGTGAGCAGGGACGTAGTGCCACCCCTGTGCAGGGAGATGGTTCTGGACGGAGGGGCTGGATCTCTGCCCCCTGGGACTGCCAGTCCAGTCAGGGAGAGACTGCTAGTCAGGTGGCAGCTATTGCTGTGTTGCAAAGTGAAGGATGGTGAGATGGTAAGAAAAGGAGGGCCCTTTCTGTGACCTATGAGCAGACGTTCTTGTCGGGCACCTCCCATGAGACACATGGTTCTGGGGGAAGAGTCCCTGGCCGAGGGGACAGCTGTGCAAAAGCTCAGAAGTCAGTCAAGGAACAGGTAGGAGGCAGGTGAAGGGGAGTGGGATGCGAGGCAGGGCTGGAGGGCTGAGCCACAGGTGCTCACAGACGCACCCTGGCTGCGGTGAGGGGGACAAAGGACTGGATGGTGCTGAGCAGAGATGGGGCCAGGATCAGGGTGGGGGCCCTGGGAGTGGAGAGGTGGTTGGGTTTGGGGGTCTCCCGAAGATAGGTGCTGCTACCTAGGAGGCAGATTTGGGGAAGCACTGTGGTCTGCCCACATGTGGTGAAGGGCTCCGTCCCCTAGAACAGATCTCCACCTTGCCAGCTGTGAGGCCAGCCTGTGTCTGGTGTGACTGCTGACGGGCGCCCCCTCCCCTCCCCGCAGCGTAATGGGGCGGACTATGCCGTGTACATCAACACAGCCCAGGAGTTTGATGGATCCGACTCAGGCGCCCGGCCGGACGAAGCCGTCTCTTGGGGCAAAATCCGGGTGGACGCACAGCCTGTCAAGGTGAGGGCCGGCTGGCTGGGACTCATTGCCTGCCAGGGTCCCGGGTCCCCTGGCTCACTGGGTCCCCTCCACAGGTCTATGCTGATGCTTCCCTGGTCTTCCCGCTGCTGGTGGCCGAAACCTTTGCCCAGAAGGTAGAGGCCTTCACGTCTGAGAAGAATGAGGACTAAAGGGCTGCAGCCCAGGGAGGCCTCACCCCTCATCTATTTATTCATCCCCTCTTCCCCACTCAGCAGCACTTGTAGGATAAATGGTCTCGGCTGTCCTTCTGAGTCTGTGTCTCTGAATCCCGGGTGGCATGGGACCACAGGGCCTCAGCCTGTTCCGCCCTCAGCCTCATAGGCCTCTTCCCGCCAGCACTGGATGCTGCCCCCCGTGGCGGTCAGCAGGCAGGGCTCCGTGGGGTGGTAGGCGAGTGACTGTATCACGCTGGTGCCCACAGGCAGGGCCAGCACCAGGGAGCCCTGTGGAGTGAGGGGTGGGGCATGGGTCAGTGCAGTCCCTGATCATCAGTGGATTTTCACTCCTGCCTCTGATGCTTCCAGACACTGACAACCTGACTGGCCCCAACTGAGCCCCACTGTGGCTCCCACCTTCCCGGTGCTTTGGCCGGGTAGCCCTCAGCCCTTATCCTTCATCAGCACTTGTTCTCAGCTCTGCCTCTAGATGGCGCAAGGAGACCGTGCAGCCTCTCCCAGCACCCCCAGCCACTGGCGGGGCTCCACTGGCCCACTTAGCTGCCTCTGAGCTCTCACTTCCCTGTCATCCTCAAATCACAGTCCAGAGTTCCTCTTTGCACCTCAAAAACAGCGCTTCATGTGCCCACCCCAACAGGGAGACTTCTGTCCTGCCAGACCCTCCCAAAGCAGACAGAACACTTTTTCAGGGACCCCCTAGCTGCCTCCAACCTCTTAGGGAGGCTGATAGCCCCCTAGTGCCGAAGTTTTCTTCTCTGCGGCTCCCCAGTCTTGATCCCCAAGGGCTGGCCCGGAAGCCAGGGGGATGCTCCAGTAGCTACAGCTTCCAGAGCAACTAGAGTCTGGTCTCCCCAGGGGTCAGATGCTGCGGCATCTGCCTTTGTGACTCAGCCTGGCCTTGGTGGCCCTGCAACATATGCTGTTGCCTTGGCTGGGAATGCCCTTCCCTTCGGGTCCTCTCATGCCTTCCTCCTTCAGGGAGGCCTGGACAGGTGCCCCAGAGTGGAGTGGGGGTCAGAGGCTCACCTCCACCAGGTCCCAGAAAAACACCTTCCCGTCCTCGGAGCAGCTGACCACATGCGTGTCACGCTCGCTCAGGCAGCAGTCCAGCTTGTACTCCTGGTTCTTATGGCCCGTGTACCTGGCGGTGGGTGGGGTCAGTGGGGCTGAGCCCTCACCAGGGCTCGGGGAGGTGGAAGGGAAGGAACCCTGAGGCCCTGGGACTCACTCGCCCAGCAGCTCCCCTGTGTCCTTGTCTAGAAGCCGCAATGTGGAGTCCAGGCTGGACACCAGGGTGCACTGCCCATCGCGGCTGAAGCAGGTGCAGGTGATGGGGCCTGGGGGGAGGGGTGGGCAGGGAGGTGAGGTCAGAGTCCCCCTTGCTGCCCCACCACCTCCCCTGCCTGCCCCACCACTCCAGCCATACTCACTGCCCACATAGTCGGAGAAGAGCTGCCCCATCCTCAGGTCGTAGCGCCTCACCCGGCCGTCCACAGAACTGCAGGAGAGGGTGAGCCCAGCTAAAGCGTCCACTGGGGCTAGTGGGTCCCGGAACCTCCCCCTCTGCCAGGGCCCTCCAGGCGGAGCCTGTCATGCTCACATTTATGAGTGGAATGCTGAGGCCCAGGCTTGGAGCCTCAGACCTAAAGTGTCCCCACAGTGGGAATGGCTTTCCTTTGGGATATGGTAACACTTGAGCAGCCCTGCACAGAGTTAGCATTTTTAATTTGTCTCCTGCAACCAGACTAGCCACCCTACATGCGCAAGGGTTTCCTCCATCTCTGTCATGTTCGTAGCTGTGTGTGCCCTGACCAAAAAAGTCATCTGCGGTAGGTACTGAAATACACTTGGAATAAGTAGTAGGAAGATAGTTCAGGCAAAGGAAGAGCATTTGCAAAGGTCCTGGGGCAGGAGCACGCTTGGTATATTTAACACAAACAAGGATTGAGTAAAAGCTGAGAAGTTAAACAGAGACTGGGTGCAAAAGGCCCTGTGAGGAGAGGAGCCTTTTTCATGCATGCACAGAGCTAGCTGTCACCCCAGGAAGGGCGAGGTCCCAGCTCCACTTACCCTGCCAGGACCTCGTGGTCTGACACCTTCACGCTGGATACCCCGTCCTTGGCCTCGTTCAGCGTCTGCACGGGCTCAGGCTTCCTGGAGCGGCAGTCCCAGCAGCGGATGCTGGAATCAATAGAGCCTGTGGGGCCAGCAGGTCAGTGAGCTCTGGTTTTGGGGGGGCAGGGGCAGCACCCTAGTCCTCCAGGCCTAGACCTCAGACTCACCGGACAGGATGACTGTGGCCTCTTCATTAAACTGCACTGTGTTTACCTTCTGAGAAACAGAACTGCCACTCAGAGGAGGCGGGACTTGGGGGGACTGGGATAAAGGCAGGAATCCCCAGTGCAGGTTAAAGCAAGACCAGGGCTGGGGGAGGTGAGGAGATGGGTTGCAAATGGGGCTTGGGGAAGGAGACCCAAGGGCTGTAATTGGGGGTGGGGAGGGGCGAGGCAGGTCCCCTTCACCTTCTGCTCTTTGTGAGGCTTTCCCTTGCTTGCACTCACCCCTGCATGGCCCCGGAACTTGCGCACGACCTGCCCGGACGCCACATCCCACAGCACAACCGCCTTGTCCCCACCGCCGGAGCAGAGACTGCTGTTGTCAAAAGAGCTACAGGGCAGAGAGGGAAGGTCAGCATCGACCCCCGATCCCCACCTGGTGCCCGATCCCCGCCTGGTTCCCGAACTCGACCTGGTCGCTCGCTCACCCGGCCGCGTCCAGCACCTCATAGCCGTGGCCGCTGTAGGTGCGCAGCAGCGTCCCCCGCAGCGGGTTCCAGAGCTTCAGGGTCTTGTCGCTGCCGCACGTCAGGCAGTAATTGCCATCCACTGGGGAACACCAGCGAGGGTTACTGGGCGGCGAGTTCAGGAGGCGGGAGGAGGTGCCGGAACGAAGATGGGGCGCTCACCATTAAATCTCACGGCTCGCACCGCCCTCTGCCCGCAGTCCAGCGTCTTCAAGAGTTTTCGTGGCAACTCGGGGGCCCGTGGCTTGGGTTCGGGAAAAGCCATCGCCGCGGGAGCTTTTCCTCGGCTTTATAAGGGAACCCACGCTTGGGAGTTACCTGACTCCTGTCCTCCGTGGGCTACTTCCGGTTTCCAAACTTTCGGCTTCTTGACGATGGTGTTCGGGATCTGGGAGCCAGTTTCCAGCTCCAGGTTTCCTTTCCTATTCCTGCTTTTAGGGAACTTTAAACTGCTTGGCCTCTTCTAATTCTCCGTCGCCAGATTTGAGTGGTCTGAGGAAGGGAGAACGGGGTCAGGCTACTAGGAACGGAAACGCGAGGGCTGCAGGTGTTACTCTAAAAACCACCCCCAGTCTACATACCGGAAGCTGCGACTCCAGCCCCGGAAGAGGCGCGACCTTCGACTCGCTATGTCCACGAACAATATGTCGGACCCACGGAGACCCAACAAAGTGCTGAGGTGAGAACCCCAGGGTCATGGGAACGGGACTCGGGTTGCGAGTCGGGGCCCAGGGAAGCGTTCGTTCATCCCGGGGGCCGGATTTCAGCGTCCCTGACCACCGACCCTGCCGTAGGTACAAGCCCCCTCCCAGCGAGTGTAACCCGGCCTTGGACGACCCAACGCCGGACTACATGAACCTGCTGGGCATGATCTTCAGCATGTGCGGGCTCATGCTCAAGGTAGGCGGGGCTGAGCTTTCTGGGGCGTGGCTCTGTCTGACTTCGAGGCGGGGGGCGGGTTCGAAGTGGAGCGGAACTTTCGGGCAGCGCGGAGGGGCGGGGCCTGAGCTTGGTTTGGGGCAGGACTGGAGGGAAAACCGGACTGGCGGAGGAAGGCTGGGGTCCGAGTCTGGGTGGGTGCCCCGAGGGGCGGTCTGAAGGTGAGGTCTACCTCTCAAACAACTTGGGAGGGGACTGGGGAAGGGGAAAGGGGAGGGTCCTTAGTATGATGGGGGATGTCAAGGGCTTCTTAGTCTTTAAGGAATGGGTTGGGGTCAGGAGATGCCGGGCAGCGAGTAGGACCAGAAACCGCGTACCTCGTGTGGGCTCTAGCGGGGTAAGTGAGCGACTTCTGAGGGGCATGATCCAAGCTCTACTAAGTGGAATAAGTAGGTTGGAACCAGTGCCTGGAAATATCCTTAAGCGCATTAGTGTGCTCACGGACCTAACCCACCCACCCACTCATCCACTTACCTTTCCTCAGCTGAAATGGTGTGCTTGGGTCGCCGTCTACTGCTCCTTCATCAGCTTCGCCAACTCCCGCAGCTCTGAGGACACTAAACAGATGATGAGTAGTTTCATGTAAGACTGACCCTAGAGAGGGAGGGGCTCCCTAGTGAGGGGATAGGGGAGACCCAAGCCTGCTCACCTGTCTGATGTCTCTCTCCCATCTCAGGCTGTCCATCTCTGCCGTGGTGATGTCGTATCTGCAGAACCCTCAGCCCATGACGCCTCCCTGGTGATATCAGCCTAGAGCGGTCTCACCCCGGACCCATCTGCCACCATCCTCCAGGCCTGTCTCTCAGCTGCTGTCCTGGACTGAACCTGGGTGCCATAGTTTCAGGGCCTGAAACTGAATAGAGGGAATCTGACCCTCTCCCACTGATGCCAGGCAGAAAGGGGAATTCCTAGGCCTCCTCCTGCCTGCTGCTAGGGGAGGTGCCGTCCACGTTTCTAGGTGTATCCCCTTGTTTCTTGTTGAAACCAGTTAATAAATTTTTGCATTCTGGCTGTCCTCGTGACTTCTCTCTTGTGAATTTTGGGTGCTCCTCCTTGTGGGAAAAGGAGTTCAGATCTGTTCTGACCTGAGGTGGGATCCCAGTCTGGAGCCTGCTGAGGGTTCTCTTGTGTGTTTCACGAGCCTTCCATCTAAGTTAGGTGTCTGGAAGAGGACAGTGACCCCTGATCCCTGACAACTCAGCAGATAGCACCGCTGACATTGCTTTTAAATTTTTTTTTTTTTTAAGGAAGGAAGAGGAGGACGAAGCATTGTGGGAATGAAGGAAAGAAGAGGAGGAGGAAGAAACATCTTTAGTTACTTGTTCATTTTAGTTTTTCACCCTAGTTCAGGGCCTTGAACCAGGGTTCTTGGGCTTCTCTTCCCCACTTCAGTCACAAGGGTGCACCCTGGCCTTTTTTTTTTTTTTTTAAAGGAAGGTGCAGGTAGGAATGAAGGCAAGTAGGCAGACAGGCAGGGAGAGAGGAGGAAAAAGCATTGTATTTTATTTTGCTGTTTATCTTGGTCGTTTTCTCTGGACCTGGGTCTTGAACCGAGGAATGTATGTGGACTGTTGCAGACAGGAATGAAGGTGAGCAGACAGGCAGGCAAAAAGAGGAGGAAGGAGCATTTGTGTATTTAGTGTCTCATCTTGTGGCCACCACCCTGGGTCATAAACCTGAGTCCTTGAGATGTACATGGACCATACTTGGTGGACATCCCTACGTGGCCAGAGCACACTGGCTTTGGTTTTCTTATTAGAGAAGTGGGTTAATGACTGAACCGATGAACCGGTAGTTTGATAGGAGGGATTTGAAAAAAGCTAAGGGGTGATGTAGCACGGGAGACAGCCTGGAGGCCTTGACACACATGGGCTTGTAGCAAGGGAGAAGGCCATGACAGGTCCTCACAATTCTGCAGAGCAGTGTAACTAGTGGAAACTTTTCGAACCTTTAATGAAAGAAATGCTGTGCTGCTTGCTAGGATGCTGGCTGAAAATTCTCAAAGATAAAGCCCCAGGTGCTTCGGGGCTCAGTCTTTGGATTCTGTAGATCCGCTCAGCCACTGCTAGCGGGACAGTAAAACCTTGCTTCCTGATAAAATCCTTGGTGTCCGGTTTCCCTGTTTGAGGGGCCAGCAACCACAGGGGTTGGGAAAGACCTGAGCCTCGCCTTGCCCCCCACCTGTTGACTCTCACGCCTCAAGGCAGGACCAAGGTATCCCTGTCAGCTAAGCTGGATGTCTCCCATCCCTAGCACTCCCAGGCCGGTCTCTGTTCCTAACGTGTCAGTCCCCGCTGGACGGGACCCCTGCACCTAGCCAGGTAGACCCACTTCCTAGGCTAACCCAGCACCCAGACGGAAGCTTGGGACCTCTGCTCGCGCTAGAACAAGGGCACTCCGAGGTCACATGGAGGAGCAAGACGCTGAAGTCCGCGCTGACGAAGTCAGTGCCCCGAGGCAGGGACGCTTCCGGCGCCTGCCAGCACTTTGGGCGCCTGGGGATGTGCGCAGTCGCTCCTTGGATCGCGTGATGCGCCCAGCGCCCATTGGTCAGCCGGGGCGGGGGCGGAGCGTTCAGTCCGCTTCAACCAGCTGGCAACCAGCTGGCACCCAGTTGGAGGCGGTGGCGGCGGCCGAGTGACCATGGGCTCCCGCGCGCGGCCTTCGGGGGTCCGTGATGGCGGTGACCAGGGTGCCACGGGGCCTTGGACGATCTCCGGCGCGCGGCGGCCACCGCTCCTGCCTCTCTCCTTCCTCTTTTTGTTGTTGCTGCCGGTGCCCGGCGCCCGGGCCGCGGGATACGAGGTTAGCGGGCCCTTGGGCGGTAATGTGCACGCGCAGGAGCGAGGCCGGGAGGAGGGTCGGGAGGTGTGGGTGGGTCTACTCGGTGCGTGCCCAGTGTCCAGTTTCACCTTGTTGGAGGTCTGGCTGGGCGTGTCTAAGATGGGTCTCTTCCTGCCACGCTGCCTCGCTGGATCCGCTTGTCTGAACTTTGCACGCATTTAACTTTGTTGAGTGTGTGTGTGTGTGTGTGTGAGAGAGAGAGAGAGACAGATAGACAGACAGACAGACAGCAGAAGAGACTGAGAGAGACTCTGAACTTCGGGCTCAGTCTGTCTGGAGT
>RJWH01004162.1:0-39777 GCA_004363575.1 Solenodon paradoxus | reverse complement strand
CCTTTTTTTGGGGGGTGTGTTTGTGGTCCCTGTGCAGACCTGCCCCAGGGTGCAGCCGAACATGCTCAACGTCCATTTGGTGGCTCACACTCATGATGACGTGGGCTGGCTGAAGACGGTGGACCAGTACTTTTATGGCAGTGAGTAAAGAGTGGGGGACTCCCTCCCTGGGGGCTCCCCCGGCCCCTCTGAACTCTAATCCTTTCTGGGCCCTGGGCTGCAGGGTGGGGGCGGTGTCTCCCTGGGCTCGCTGGTCCCTGACAGCCTGACCCCTGTGCCCACAGTCAACAATGACATCCAGCATGCCGGTGTGCAATATATCCTGGATTCTGTCATCTCGGCCCTGCTGGCGGACCCCGCCCGGCGCTTCATCTACGTAGAGATAGCCTTCTTCTCCCGCTGGTGGCACGAGCAGACCAATGCGACTCAGGAAGTGGTGCGGGACCTGGTGCGCCAGGGTGAGCCTGCCCCGGGGAAGTGAAAAGAGGAAATCAGGGCTTAGGTTTTATCAGACTGCGAGCAGTCTGTGCATATGTGTGGCTCCACCTTCCTTGAATTTCTCTTTTTTATGAAATATTTAAAGGAAAGGCAGGAAGAGAGTGGAGGAAGAAACTTTGCTTATTTTTATTTAATTGTTCATCTTGGTTATACCTCCCAGTCCCAGGACATGAACCCCTGGTTCTTGGGATGAGATGGACTGTGCTCAGATGGAGGCAGCAGACCAAACCACTACTCCACTTGGGCGCACCTTTAAAAAACAAAAACACCTCAAAACGCCTTTTCGTGCATTTGTGGTGGTTTTCCATCCCTGGATCACGAACCCAGTTCCTTAGGATTTACATGGTTCACACCCCAGCCGTCTCAACCACCTGAGCCACAAGGACAGAGGCAAAACTGTCCCTTTATTCGGAGAACGCCTATGCATCCTACAAGACCCTACCTTCAGTGAATCCTCTGGGAAGCCAGACATGTGGGGGGCAGGCGGGGTGCTCTGTCCCATATTGGCTACACTGACCTGGGAGTGAACCCTCTTATCCTCTCTCCTGCGTTACCACCCCCGACCCAACTCCTGGCCTTGAAAACAGACCTGGACTTTGCTCCTCCTGGCACAGGGCGCCTGGAGTTTGCCAACGGTGGCTGGGTGATGAACGATGAGGCGACCACCCACTATGGAGCCATCATAGACCAGATGACACTCGGACTGCGGTTTCTGGAGGAGACCTTCGGGGACACGGGACGCCCCCGTGTGGCCTGGCACATAGACCCCTTCGGCCACTCTCGTGAGCAGGCCTCTCTGTTCGCTCAGGTGCTTCCTCCCTTCTTCTCCCTGAGACCCAGCCCTTCTCTCTCCGAAGCTTCACTCCCTCAAGCCTCTCAGTGGACCTGCCCCTTGGGTCGTTTTCTTAAAGACAAGGATGAAGGCAAGTAGGCAGGCAGACAGTAAGAGGAAAGAAAAAGAAGCACTTTGTTTTATTTAGTTGTTAATCTTGGTGGTTCTCTCCCCACACCCCAGCCCTGTGTCTCCAACCTGGGTCCTTGGGATGTTTGTGGTTTGTGTGAGCTGGAGGCCATGGACTTCAATGCTAAGCCAGCAGGGTCCCCGTTCTCCCCCACCTTGGGTCTTGTCAGTCCTGTTCCTTTTCTGCTCTCACCTGGCCCTGCTTTGCCCCAGCCCCAGCCCCAGGCGGGTTTCCCTTACTCCGTCTTCCCCTGACTCACCCCTGGGAGTGCTCTGACCCCCTCCCATGCTAGGGGGCTGGTGACTGGTGGGAAGCGACCGGACACTTCAGAGTAGACTTCCCTGGTCTCTGCCACCCGCCCCTGCCCCCTTCAGATGGGTTTTGATGGCCTATTCTTTGGGCGGCTGGACTATGAAGATAAGAAGCTGCGGGAGGAGACACTGGAGATGGAGCAGGTGTGGCGGGCCAGTGACAGCCTGAAGCCCCCCGCCGCCGACCTCTTCACTGGTAAGGGGGCAAGGTTTGGGGTGTGGGCAGAGTCAGCCCAAGAGCCTGTGGCCTCTCAGCGCCCCATCTTCAGATGGGCCCTGGATTTAGTTTATTTAAAAAAAATTGGGGGTCCCTCCACTCCCCGACCTCACTGCCAGGTTCCAGAACTCTCCATCGTCTGCACCGTAGCCACCTCAGCACTGTGATCCAGGGGGCATGCCCTGGGCTCGCTTTTATACTCTGCTGCCCCTGCCTGGAGTATTCTTAGTTTTATTTTAAAAGGAAAGGTGCAGACAGGAATAAAGGCCAGTAGGCAGGCAGTCGGCAGAGGGGGAAGAAGCATGTTTATTTATTTTTATTTAATTGTATATCTTAGTTGTTTCCCTGGCCCTGGGATGCAAACTAGTAGCCTGGGGATATATGTGGACTACACCAGCCAACGACAGCTGACCTAACCGCTAAGCCACCAGGGCACACACTTCTTAACTTCCGAACAAGGGCCTAGCTTTGCCTTTCACACCGGTCTCCGCAAATTTCGAAGTTCCTCCCAGTTGGGACGGGGCTGCCTTTGAGCCCCAGGATAGGTCTCAGGTGTTAGACTGCTCCCTAAGCCCGGTGTGACCCTCAGGTGTGCTCCCCAATGGCTACAACCCGCCGGACGGCATGTGCTGGGACGTGATGTGTGCCGACGAGCCCGTGGTGGACAATCCCCGCAGCCCTGAGTACAATGCCAAGGAGATGATCACTTACTTCCTGCAGCTGGCTGGTACCCAGGTAAGAACCTGCGAGCATCAGGATGTCACACAGGCTTTCCCTACCAGCCCTTCCTCACCCTGAGAAGAACGGATTGTCCCGTGCCCTGTCCGCATGTCCTCTCTTGGGCATGAATGCACACCCGATTAGAAGGCTTGGATTCCTCAGCACCCTCCCTTGTGGTGGCCCAGGAGCTGTGGCTCTTTTCCTGTGCAACCCCAGAGGCCCACGTGGCACATGTCAGCCCCCCAACCAGGCCTCAGTGCACCCACGCTCTTGCTCACTTATACCCCAAGACACACCCCTACATACCCGAACTCAACGCCCCCATCCTGCCCACAGAGCCGGACCTACCGAACCAGCCACACCATAATGACCATGGGCTCCGACTTCCAGTACGAGAACGCTAACATGTGGTACAAGAACCTCGACAAGCTGATTCGACTGGTCAATGCCCAGGTCAGTGTGCCCCTGGGTCCCTGCATCCGGGGACGCGAGCCTCGCTAGGGGGGCTCTCTTCGTTTTCTGTCACTGCCGTGCTAAGTTAGCTCACCCTCAGTGGCTCACAAGAGCAGGGCTGTATTATGAGTTCTCTAGGTCCCAAGTCCCACATGGGTCACGCTGGGCTCAGATCGAGATGTCAGCGGAGCTTTGTTCCTTCTGGAAGCTCTTGAGAGGTTTCCTGGCTTTGTCCAGCCTCTGGAGGCTGCACATATTTCCCCAACACCTTCTCGTGTTAGGAAACAGGCCGGTGACTCCCGGTCCCCTTCCTCTCTGACTCTGGTTCTGCCCGCAGCAGATTCGCCAGGTCTTCAGGTGAGCTGATGAGGCACTTTAGTTGCATCTGCAGCCTTAATTCCCGTTTGCCACCGAACAGTCACGTGTGGCTCCATGCCGGGGGTATATTATGGGAAATGAGTCGTTCGAATGTCACAGTTACGCAATTCTGTCACGCGGGTATTGTGTGATCACACACATCCAGATGCTAGAGTTTCCGACTCACTGAGTCTGCATGTTGCAGCCTGTTGGGACCCCCATTGCAGCCATGGTCCTTTGTTGACTGAGCTGAGGTTGGATGATATTTGTCATCCCTGGTCTGGAGTTAGGGCGGACATCTTTGAGGGAGTGTTAGACCCTCTGAGGAACGTTCTTTTTCTCTTTTTTCTTTTTTTTTTAATAGTCACAATATGTATATTTGACAAATGTTTTGTATCCAGATATGAGGAATGTTCTTAAGCACATGTCTCACCAAGAACGTGGGCCTCATTTGTGAGTGAGGTTAGTGTTAACTGACGTCAGTAGACTGGTGCTGGTGGAATAATAAGCATGACGGTCATTTATTCTTATTTGGGGCTGAAAGCCTAGTTCTCCTTTTCAGACACCAGCGACAATGTCTCTTTCTCCAGGAAGCCCTGGGGAAGCTCTTGCTTTTCTCTGCGCTCACATCCGTCCCCACCAGTCTAACCCACTGAGAGGCTTCTTCCACTTGACTGAATTCCATGCACAGGGGGCTGGGGACAGGGCGAGTTCATAATCCTGATTCAAAATCCAGAGAGAGTGTTGGCTGAGCGAATCTGGCGCGCGTGTGTGTAACTGTGTAGACACGTGTAAAGGCACAAAGTCCCAAGCACGTCCCTGTGTTGTTTATTTAGTACCTACCGTATACCAGATCTGGGGACTGGGGACCAGTAGCCGAGCGAACACTCTTGTCCTTCCCTTCTTCTTCTGCCATCTTCCAGTGTTGAAAGTGAGCCCCTACTCCCATAAAAATGGGGTCCTTTCATGGTAAAGAACTCTTGGTGATGTGTGGAGGGCCGGGTGTGCTCACGTATGTCTGAACAATGGGGAACCTGCACACAGGAGTCGATTAGAATCTGGAAAACGAAGTGACGACAATCAAATAGTCAACAAAGGTGGTGTCGGTTGGCAGTAATCTTCCAGTGCTGAGAAAAGATCGCCCCAGCCCTGTAAACCACTCTGCTTTTTCCACAGAAGGTTATAATGTTCCATCGGGGCCGCTGAAAACGTTCAGTGAAAGTTCAGGTTCTATTCTCGCACCCCTGAAATCCCTCCTAGGATGGTTAATTGTTTGTTTTGGCCAAAATTCGTTTGCGCTCTTAGTCACTGGTTTGTACCCAAAAAGTGGATTAAGAGAATTTTTATGGACTGAGTGTGTGAAAGTGGACACACGTGTGGAGTAGGTGTTGCCCACCTGTGGACCCCCTCCCCTGGAAGGTGTGGACTCCCCAAGTGCTTCCAAAACCTCTCCCCCACTTCCAGCAACGAACCCAGGGGAGCACCGTCAATGTGCTCTACTCTACGCCTGCCTGTTACCTCTGGGAGCTGAACAAGGCCAACCTCACCTGGTATTTGGGGGCCTGGGGAACAGGGAGGGGGGTTTGCACGCCTCCTGGGCCAGGACCCTGCCTCAACGCCCCTGCTACCATAGGTCAGTGAAGCGGGATGACTTCTTCCCCTATGCCGATGGCCCCCACAAATTCTGGACCGGCTACTTTTCCAGCCGGCCAGCCCTCAAACGCTATGAGCGCCTCAGCTACAACTTCCTGCAGGTGGGTGGGCTGGATCAAGGAGGAGGCCCAGGGCCCCCCGACAGGCCTGGTGCCACCAACATGCCCGTTTGCCCACCAGGTGTGCAACCAGCTGGAGGCGCTGGCAGGGCCGGCGGCCAACATGGGACCCTATGGCTCCGGAGACAGTGCCCCCCTCAGTAGGTGTCCGCTGGTGAGGGGCCGGGGCGGGGCTGACCCTGGACACCAGACCCTGGCTGTTCCCTCAAGTGCCTAAGAGAACCCTGCTTCCCTGCATGTGTCTTTTTGGGGGGCGGGGTCAGGGCCTCCGGAGTCCTGCAAAGCCCCACCCGGCTCATGGTCCCCCTGCAGATGAGGCCATGGCCGTGCTCCAGCACCATGATGCGGTCAGCGGCACCTCCAAGCAGCACGTGGCTGATGACTACGCGCGCCAACTGGCAGAGGGCTGGGGCCCCTGTGAGGTGGGTGAGGCAGGAAGGGGCAGGGATATAGAAGCGTTGCCAGTGGTGGGTGGGTGGAGTTTAGCTGGGCTCTTGGGCAGGGCCTGGACGAGAAGGGGGCGGAGTCACAGGGCGTGGCCAGGATGGTGGGTGGAGACTGAAGACAGGGGCGTGGTCAGAGGCGGCGGTGGGTGGGGTCTACAGGGACTCATGGGGCGGGGCCTGGAGGAGGTGTGGTGATACAGGGCGGGGTCAAGGTGGTAGGCGTGGCCTGGGAGACGGGGCGGGGCTTGTAAGAAGTGGTGGGAATAAGAATGAAGCAGGTTAGAAGGCGACGGAGTAGCTAGAAGAGCTCGTGGGGTGCAGACTGGACTGGGGTGGTAATGGGGGCATGAGGTGGGGCCTAGGTGGGCATCCATTGCAGACACCTTCCTCTCCGTGCTTCCCCAGGTTCTCCTGAGCAACGCACTCTCTCGACTCAGCGGCTCCAAGCAGGACTTCACTTTCTGCCGCGAGCTCAACATCAGCGTCTGTCCCCTCACCCAGAAGGCCCAGAGCGTGAGCCAGGCCTGGAGCAGGAGGGGCGGGCTAACCCCCAAGAAGGCGGGGCTTGGGTTGGAGGGCGGGGCCAGGTGCAAAATCGCTTCCGAAGTTCCCACTGGGGGGGGATCATTTGGGGTGCTGTGGGGCTGCGGCAGGAGGGAGGAGACTTGGCTCTCCAGGGGCGTTAGCACCTTGGTTGATGGGTTTGGAGCAGGCCTCCTGTAACCCCGCCCACTCTACCCTCTCGCCCCAGTTCCAGGTGACCATTTATAACCCCCTGGGACGGAGAGTCGATAAGATGGTGCGGTTGCCCGTGAGCAATAGCGCGTTCCTCGTGAAGGACCCCAGAGGCACTGTTGTGCCCAGCGATGTGAGCCCCCTCAACGAATATTCCTACCCTGCCCCGTCCGTGGTCACCTCCGCCCTTAGACCCCTATCCCCGCCTTCAATGTCCTTCCCACCATGGACACTTCTCTCTCTTGGGTCCCTCGCCTCTCCCTCTGTGGACGCCTCCTGTCCCTTACTTTCTCCTCCTCTCCGTATCCCCTTGGCCCCTTAATACCAGCCCCCCTTGGAGAGATTCTCCCTCCACGACTGTCTCCCCCTTTTCAATATCTGCCCTTGAAATTTTGTCCTGCCGATGAATGTTCCCCTCATCCTAGAAGGAGCTCTGTCCCCACGACTGTCTCCCCCTCAATCCCCCAGAAATCTCTTCCCTTGTGTACGCCCTCCTTTCTGCCCCTCCCAATGGATTATTTCCAAGACCTTTCTCCGCTACCTTGAACTGAGAATTCCTGATGCCCCTGGCTCCCCTCCCTCTTCCCGTCCTAGAATTTGACCCTCTGTGTACAGGGCTACAGCCCCTTGACTGCCTCTCTCCTGCCTTACCCGAGGTGGTGACAGTTCCCAGCTCAGCCAGCCGGGAGCTGCTTTTCTCAGCCTCGGTTCCCGCCCTGGGCTTCAGCATCTACTCAGTAACTCAGGTGCCTGGCCAGTCCCACAAGCGCCAGCGCACATCCCAGAAGCCCTCATCTGTCCTGACCATCCAAAATGAGGTGAGACCCCCATTCGGATCCTCCGTTGTCCTAGCTCCAATTTGAGGCATCACAGTGAGCTGCAAGGACTCTGGGTCAGCGGCTCTTGGGTTCATGGTCAAAGGTCATCAGTCCTCCATTGCATGTCCTCAAGGGAGTGAGTGGTCACCTTCCTCTGAGCCTCAGAGCCCCTGGCTGTTGTGAGGACCCGGTGTGATCATGGGTGACCCTGGACAGAGAAGTCAGCACTGATGACTGGAGGGGTTTGCAATGAAGTGAGATTGGAGGGAGGGATCTCTGTGTCCCATTTGGGGAAAGAGACCCAGGTAGGCAGGTAAGTGCATGTGCACAGCGACATCGGCAGGCAGGCACTGGACCGGGTGTTCTGCACGCAGTGTAGCTGAAGCAGGTGAGGTCATGCACGGTCACATCATGCCAGCCTGAGGACCTAGAGGAGGACTTTGACTTTTATTATTAGGGAGCTGCATTATGACTGTTAGGGTCTTAATTAGCACTTTGCCTTCGTAGGTATATTATTAACAATATAAACAATTCTACTCTCGGCATGTCCTGGTGGAGTAGTGGCTTGGTCCACTGCCTCTGGCTGAGCACAGTCCACATATATCCCAAGGACCCGAGTTCATATCCTGGGGCGGGGTGGGGGCGCAGGGACAACCCAGATGTACAACTAAAATAAAAATAAATGAAAATGCTGCTTTCTCCTCTCCCTGCCGGCCTGCCTGCCTGCATTCCTGTCTGTACCTTTCATTTAAATTTTTTTTTTTCTATTTCCACACACTGTGGGTAGAAAGATGATTATTGATCGAACAAGCTTCATTATATTATTTACTACATTCACATTTTCTTCTGATTCCAAAAAGTATTAAGATTCCTGCATTTCCCCATCCATAAACTTAAGTCCATACTCTTCAGCTTGGGTGAGGTGATAACTCTGTTCCTCCCATTTCATTAAATAGGAATGATTAAGTAGGAATGATTAGTCCCAATATGAGTTTACGTTCAAGTGTAGCATAACCTTCAGTGACTGTAGCTTTGGTATCTGCTTTGATTTTTAGGCGCTTGCAAGGCCTGACATCATTTGATTGACTGAACTGATCGTTTTGATTGCTAAGTGCCTGTTTGACATGTCAATCTGCTTTGTTAAAGGTTTTAAGTGCTGGAGTGAATCCATTGTCTTAGAAGTATGATTGTCATTTGAAATATTGGACGGTGTTTAATTAGTCAAGCTTATAAATATCATGAATTATTCAGGGAAATTTTTTACTGAATTTTAATGTTGGCACGCCCTGGTAGCCTGACGGTTAAGTCTGTGGCTTTGGCTGGCGTGGTCCAAGTATGTACCGTGCAAGGCCCCAGGTTCACATCCTGGGGTTTGCATCCTTGGTGCGTCAACCAAGATGAACAGCTAAGTACACACACAGAATACTTCTTGCTCCCCTCTCTCCCTGCGTGCTTACGCCCCTTCATTTTTGCCCTTATTACCTCTCCTTTAAATTTTTGTAAATTTTCATTAATCAAAAATTGAGTTAAAGGGCATGCAAAAGTGTTCACGCAGTTAATGAATTTGTAAA
Organism: Solenodon paradoxus; assembly: GCA_004363575.1. Taxonomy (NCBI): domain Eukaryota; kingdom Metazoa; phylum Chordata; class Mammalia; order Eulipotyphla; family Solenodontidae; genus Solenodon; species Solenodon paradoxus. The sequence goes on along the minus strand of RJWH01004162.1, from coordinate 30,917 downwards.
CAAAAAGACCATCTCTGTCAAAAACGGCTTTATGTATAATTTCCCTGGGTCCCCGGAAGTCTCTTGGCTGGTGGCCCGGTGATTCCTGTCTCTGGTCCCAGCCACAGGTGACGCTCGAACGTGGGGTGCTCACAGGTGCCCTCTGGTGGCTGCTAGCGAAAAAGGCAGTAGACCCGGACGGAGCGGGTGATGCTGGCTCCCCAGGACCATGGAAGCGATCAGATTGACGATATCGTTGAAGGTGGAGTTGCTAAGATTTGCGCTCCAGTCCTGTTGGCTTAGCTGGTAAATCCGCCAGGTTCAGTCCACATCCATCCCAAGGATCCGGGTTCATGGCCTGGGACCGGGGAGAACTACCAAGATGAACAATTAAAAAATAAAGTGGGTTGTGTCTTGGTGGCCTAAGGGTCTAGTACACCCTGGGAGCCGTCCACATGCATCCTAAGGTCCTGGGTTCAAGACCTGGGGCCAAAGGGAAGGAGCAAAATTTGAACAACTAAATAAAAATAAAGTGCTGCTTCCGCCTCTCTCTTCCTGCCTTCTGCTTGATTCCTGCTTGCACCTTTCCTTTTAAATGAAAAGAACTGGCACATCCTGGTGGAGTAGCGGTTAGGTACACCGTCTTCGGCCGATACAGTCCACATAGCTGCCAAGGACTCACATCCCAGGTCCGGGGCGGGGTGGAGGGGATGCAATGAAGATTAACAACTAAAATAAATAAATGCTCCCTCCTCTTTCCTCCTGCCTGCCTGCTTCTGCTCACCTTCATTCCTGCCTGTACCTTTCCTTACTAAAAAGAATTGCTAACAGGGTCAGGTAGGAGGAGTGGCAGAGGGAAGGGTGCCCCAGGATTTTGAGCCCCAAGAAGGATGCACCTGCCTTTGACTGAATGATACTCCTGAATGTCTGCTGCTTCTCCCTGCCCAGTACATCCAGGCGCGGTTTGACCCTGACACCGGGCTCTTGATGGACATCAGGAAACTGGACCAGAACCTTCTGCTCCCTGTCCGCCAAGCCTTCTACTGGTGAGAGAGGATCCCCTGGCCAGGGAGGGTGCATGGGTGGAGCTGGGATCCTTATGTGCCTCTTCCCTTCCCTGACCCCAGGTACAACGCCAGTGTCGGCAACAACCTCAGCAGCCAGGTCTCAGGTGCCTACATATTCAGACCCAACCAGCAGGAACCGCTGCCTGTGAGCCGCTGGGCTCACACTCACGTGGTGAAGGTCAGGGCTCAGGATGGATGAGTGGGTGTGAGTGGGGGCTGTAGAACCTAGGAGGGTGCTGTGTCCTGTCAGGCAGAGCTGGGGCTAAGTGTGCAGCAGCTAAGCTGTCCCAGCACACTGAAAGATGTTGTGTCTGTTGTGTTTTGCTTCCAAACTGGGGGTGAGGTTTTCCCACTCAGCCCAGGACTAGGGGGGAGTCAGGTGTCAGCTGCTTGAATCACCAAGGATCTAGGCTGGGGTATGACATCTGGAGTGGATGTTTGAGAGTTCCCACTTTAGATAGTGCTTGGGTGAGTCTCACTTAAGTGAATATCAGAGGATGCGTTGGGCTGGGAACAGGGGTTTCTGGCCATCTAGGTTCCTCTTGTTGATATTTCCTCTTAGAATTGGGCATATCATGGTAAAACTCCCACATTTGACCTGATTGAGTGCACTTTTACTTCCCTGGGTCTGTGTATTAGGATAGTTTTGCCTAGTTAGAGTTTGAATAGTTACCCAAACTCTACCTGAAACAAGATCTAACAGGAAGTTGAACTTGGCCAGCCAGGACAGGTGGACTGGGTTCCATAGTCACTCAGCTTCTTCTGTCTCACTGGTCTGCCTTCCTCAAATTCAACTTGTACCTCGTAGCCCAAAATGGCTGCTCAGGCTCCAGCCATCACAGCTGCATTTGAGCCAGTGGGAATAGGAAAGGGGCCAGCAGTGTTATCCACACCACTTTGATCACTTTTCATCAGGCAGAAACTGGTCACACTGCTACTGAGAGCCTCAGGGAAGACTGGACAAGATAGTTTTTATTCCAGGGACTCATGTGACAAGCTAGGAGGGGACATGGGGTAATGTTGGGCAGCAAGCACATATGCCACACTCAAGAATTATGTAGCAGACAACTAAGGTGCAGGCCATGTAAAGCCTATGGACCCGAGTTCAAGACCCAGGGTTGGGAGTATAAGAAAAAAGTAGCAGCGACTGAAGTCGCACATCACACCTCGGCAGGTGGGGAGGTGGTGTGCTCTCCAGCAGTGGGTGTGACCCAGATGTAGGTGGTAGAGCTCTACTCAGTGAGGCTCACACCTGCCCTCCCCCATCACGTGCTTGCAGACAGCCTTGGTGCAGGAGGTGCATCAGAACTTCTCAGCCTGGTGTTCCCAGGTGGTCCGTCTGTATCGGGGACAGCAGCACCTGGAACTTGAGTGGACTGTGGGACCAATACCTGTGGGGTGAGTGGCACAGGTGGCGCGTGGCGGGTGAGGGGCTAAGACCGAGTGGGGAGTCCTGGCGAGGCTCATGGCCTTGCCTTCCGCTGATGTAGGGACCGCTGGGGGAAGGAGATCATCAGTCGCTTTGATACTGAGCTGCAGACGAAAGGACTCTTCTACACCGACAGCAATGGCCGGGAGATCCTGGAGAGGAGGTGGTGAAGGCTGGGGGTGCGGGGGTGGTGGGTACAGTGGGGGCATCTGCTGATCCCTTGAAATGGGAGAGGTAGGATGCAGAGGAGTGAGGAGGGGGGGACCGGACTCTGGCCCAGCTCAAGCCCCACCCTCCCCAGGCGGGACTACCGGCCCAGCTGGAACCTGAACCAGACCGAGCCCGTGGCTGGGAATTACTATCCAGTCAACAGCCGCATTTACATCAAGGTATCCCCTCCGTCTTGCTCCCGACACCCTTCCACTGTGGGGTTCGCCTGGGGGCCGGGTGGAATGGCAGACTGTGCTGACCGCCGACTCTACTTGCCCCCCAGGATGAGAGCATACAACTGACCGTGCTGACGGACCGCTCCCAGGGGGGCAGCAGCCTGAGAGACGGCTCCTTAGAGCTCATGGTGAGTGGCTGTGCCACATCTAGGCCAAGCTCCTCCCCCAGTTCCTACCTGGGCTCGATGAAGCCAGGTTTTGTCCCAGCAGTGCTGGGCGCAGCCCTTTGGGGGCCCAGTGTGAGACTTTAACTCCACACTTCTGTCCATCCCTCCCCAGGACCTATCTGCCCGGTCCACGCCCCGCATAGAGCCCTACCCGCCTCGGCTGCAACTCCCCCGCCCCAGACCTTTATTCTCACCCAACTCCTCCGTTTCCCTTGAAGTCCGCACAAGCCCGTAGGCGATTTCTGGTCGAGAAATTGGCCAGAGGAGCCTCACCGGTGCCGGCCACCCTGCCCGCAGGTGCACCGCCGGCTGCTGAAAGACGACGAACGAGGAGTCGGGGAGCCGCTGTTGGAGAATGGTAGTGGGCGGTGGGTGCGAGGGCGCCACCTCGTGCTGCTGGACCAGGTATCAACAGCGGCTGCCGGGCACCGGCTGCAGGCGCAGAAGGAAGTCCTCGCTCCTCAGGTGGTGCTGGCCCCCGGTGGCACTGCCCTCTACCACCACAAGGTCGCCCCTCTCAAGCAGGTGAGGAGCAGCCGGCCAGCGGAGGACAGCAAGGAGGGCGGGGAGAGAGGTGGGGCCTGATGCTGCCCGCCTCTGGCGGGGTGGGGGGGGCTGAATTCGCCCGCCCGTTTCCCTGGCTGTCGGGATCCTGCCCTGCGTTGCCTTGCGGGGGTCCAGGATCAGCTCTCTGCCTTCTCCTCACTGCGGCCCACTCCTTCGCCCTTCCACCCTGCCCAGCCTAAGCGGAGTCCTCTAGCTACATTCCCCTTCCTCACCTGGGCCCACTTCTGACCCCTTCCTGTTCTGGCAGGTCCCCTAGCCCCCAACCCGGCTGCACCGCCACCTGGTCCCATCCCTTGTTCTGGTCCCTTGCTCCTCTGCCTCCGCTGGCTCAGTTCTCTGGTCCCATTACACCCTGGGCCTGCCCGGTTTGCTTCCCAAGACTGTCGGCATCTTCCCGCCCCTCCATCCTCCTAACTGTCAGGCTTTCTTTCCCCGTCAAGTTCTCCCCGCCCCGGCCCCGCCCCTTTATGCATAGGCCCCTCCACGCATGGCCACGCCCCTCCACGCCTCTGTCCGCCCCTTCTCGCTCTGGCCCCACCCCTTCCTCATAGGCTCCATCCGGCCCCGCCGCCTCGCCATGCCTCGGCTCCGCCCCTTTGCTGTCCACCCCTCTGCTCCACTCACCTCCTTTAGACTTGGTCCTGCCCCGCCCTTCGCCACTTCATCCCTGCCCTAACTCTGTTGGGTCTCAGTCCAGACTAGTTCTGCCGGTTCTGGGCTCACACGGTGGGCCCCCCACCTAATTTGGACCACCCTGACCCTGGTGAGCCCATCTCTGACTCAGCTCTCCACCTTTCTCTGGCTCAGCTCCTTGAGCTCAGGCCCACCCCTTCTGGCTTGGTCCCACCCTCCTGGTTCAGCCCCACCCCTTGACCTCCGTCCCACCCTCCCCTCCTGGCCCTGCCCCGCCCCCTTTCTGTAGTTCTCAGGGCTGCTCCGGGAGCTCCCGCCCTCGGTGCACCTGCTCACACTGGCCCACTGGGACCCCAAAACGCTGCTGCTGCGCTTGGAACACCAGTTCGCCATTGGAGAGGACTCAGGCCGCAACTTGAGCTCCCCGGTGACCTTGGATTTGAGGGTGAGGGGGCCATAGGTGGGAAGGAGACCGGAGAGAGCAGGAGAGAGGAGGAGAGAGGGGACAGTGGAAAGCCTGCCACGTCCCCACTCAGCCCGGCCCATCCACCCTCCACAGGATCTCTTCTCCACCTTCACCATCACGCACCTGCAGGAGACCACGCTGGCGGCCAACCAGCTCCTCGCTGAGGCCTCCAGGCTCCGGTGGAGGACAGAAACGGGTGGGGACCTGACTGGGGAGCTGTGGGCGGCGTGGGGGGCGGGTGGGAGTGTTGTCAGGACCCAGGTTCAGAGCTTGAGGGTCTGGGGTGCGTTCAGGTCCAGGGTTGGGTTTAAGGGTCTTTAGTGGGTCCAGTGGTGGGCTTGAGGCTGGAGACCAGGGACATGAACAGGATTTGGAAGTTTTTGTCAGTGTCTAGTTGGGGATGGGGGGGCGTTTGTTCATCGTCCCTGCCTTAGTGGTCTGTGGGGTGAGACTTGAGGGTGTGAGGGTGGTGGCCAGACACTGGGGAGGGACTTGGGGTCCCTCAGCTGACCTGAGAGTGAGACCCTGGGGGCCGATTTGGGAGGGTATGGCTGTGTCCCGGCCAGGGCAGGGAGTACTGGGCGAGAGACAGGACGTTTGCACCCCTCATTTCTTCTCCCTGGCACCTCTCCAGGCCCTGCCCCGCCCCGCCCTCCTTCCAGACTGGATCCGGCGGCCATCACCCTGCAGCCAATGGAAATCCGCACCTTCCTGGCCTCGGTCCAGTGGAAGAAAGGCAGCTAGTCGCCCTGAGGGAGGATGCCCCCTTGCAGGAGCAGGGCAAGCCCCCGACTTCCTCCACTTGCTCCTGCTGCTGCTGCCATCATTAAAATGCCACTGTGGACACTCAGGTCAAGGTGTGACAGTGAATTTTGTGGGGAGAGGATTAGAATTTATTTCTCAGGGCTGCAAACTCTAGCTCCCCTTTGACTTTGCAGAGAAGGTCTCATGTGAGGCTGAATCCTCCCATGGTTCACAGCTTGACTACACTGTGCCATCCCCTCAGGTCCTGACAGCTGTCCCCAGAGGGCTGGCCTGTGCTGCAGCTGGACCAGGGGGAGGCCGATCCCTACCTGGGGGTCTCCCTGACCTGACCACGGGGGAGGAGGTGGGAGCAGAGGCAGGGCCCAGAGTGAGACCTTGGACAGGGTGGGCTGGCGCTGTGATCTTCCTAGAGGCAGGCTGGGAATCTGGCACAGCCTGTGGGGTGTTGTGTTCTGGGGTATTAGGGGAGGAACTGGCCTTGGGATGAAACCTGAGGTTGAGGCAGATGTGGCCTTGTAAGTCCCTCAAAGGCACATGGAGAGCCCCCCCCCATGAGGAAGGGTTAAGTTCGCCTCCTCCGAAGGAGTGCAGTCCACGTACATCTCAAGGACCTGGTTCGCATCCCAGGGTTGGGGGAACAATGTGAATGACTAGATAAAAATAAAGAAAATGGCTTTTTTCACCTCTCTCTACCTGCCTGCCTGCTCACCTTCATTCCCGGCTGCACCTTTCCTTTAAAAAAAAGGCACAGGGCGATCAAGAGGCATTGCGGGTGCGACTGCAACCCAGCTAACGAGTTCGAATGTGAGAAGCCCTGTTCGTCAGATGTACCTCTAGAAAAAACGGTTTTTAAAGGAAAGGTGCCGGAATACAGGTGTGCAGGCAGGCAGGCAGGGAGAGAGAGGAGGAAGAAGCACTTTATTTAGTTGTGATTCTTGGTTGCGCTCCGCAGGCCCATGTCCCAAACCTGGGTCATTGGGATGTATGTGGTCTGCGCCATGGAGGACTCACCTACTAAGCCACCAGGGCATGCCCCATTCATGCATCCTTGTGACCCACTTACAGTCCCTCTTCTGGCTCAACTCCTAACGCAACAGTGCAGACTGGGGCGTGTCCTGGTAGAGCAGCGGTTAGGTTAGCCGCCCCCGAAGGAGCGCAGGCCATATACCCCCAGGATGGGGGTGGCAGTCAACCAGTGTGAACAATTAAAATAAAGATGGCTTCTCTTCCTCTCTTCCTGCCTGCCTGCTTGCCTTCATTCCTGCCTGCAACTTTCCTTTAAAAAAAAAAAAAAAAAGCCGAGTTCAAGGCTACACCTTGAGTGTCAAGAACCAGCCTCTTGAAGAAATGAGATGGCCATGAGGTCAGGCCTCAGACGTGGCGGTGGAAAGGGCCACATCCTATGCAAGCAAGCACTCCAGCTTGGAAACAAGAGATGTCCTTCCCCTGGCGTGGAACTTCCCATTTAGCAAATTGCCCTTTTATTTCCTTCACCATACGTGTGAAACACGCATAAATCTTTAAAACCTTCAGTCCTAGGAATGTCTCTGAGTCATGGAGAAGAGCTCTCTGACATGTGGACCGCAAGAGAGATGGCCCCCGCTCCAGCCTCGCGTCTGCCTGGTTCCGTCAAAGGGAGTCACTTAATGGAATGACAATTTCTGGCTCAATATTCATTGCATTAAAAGCTGGTTTGCGGCGCCCCCTGGAGGCCTAGAAGTTGTCAGCACTGCGTTGTCCACATCCATCCTGAGGACCGGGGTTTGAGGCTGGGGGCCCAAGCGGGCAACAACCAAGATGAACAACTAAATAAAAGAAAATACTTCTTCCTCCCCTCTCTTCCTGCCTGACTGCCTACTTGCCTTCATTCCTGCCTGCACCTTCCTTTACAAAAAGTGGTTTTAAAGCTGCCTTGCTTTCATTTCTACTTACGGGGAGAGGCTTCTGGTTTAGAATATTTTGTTTTCAGTGTATTTCCTCAACACTGTCCAGAATGACCAGACCCCACTTTAATGTATCTGTGTCCCTCACCCTGAGGGGCTTTTGCGCATTTGCACGCACACACACACACACACACACACACACACACACACACTCTCTGGCTCAGGCTTCGGCCCTAACTCACAGCAATATAGGGTGAATTAGACCAGATGACAAAAATAACCTCCTAGGGTTCCAACTCTTTCACCCTACAGACCTGATTGAGACCTTGTGCTGAGAGCCCCAATCAGATCAGATAAGACCACGTGCTTCTGAGCTGGTGTGAGAATGTGGACTCCCTTTGGCGCCCCCTGGTGGAGTAGTGGTTGGGTCCTCTGCCTCCCACCAAACGCAGTCCACACACACCCTAAGAATTTGGTCTTGAGACACGCACATTAAAACTTGAGACATGGTGCGCCCTGGTGGCCTAGCAAATAAAACCACCAGACATAGTCTACATCTATCTCAAGGACGCATGTTTGAGACCAGAGTTGGTAGGGAATGACCAAGATGAACTAAATAATGTTTCAGCACACCCTGGTGGAACAGTGGTTAGGTCACTCGCCTCTGAAGGAGCACAGGCCACATACTCCTGGGTTCAAATCCTGGGTATGGGGCGGGCGGAACCTCTCTCTTCCTGCCTTTCCTTTAAAAAAATTAAATGTTTCTTCCTTCTCTCTGCCTGTCTACCCACCTTCATTCTTGAGACAAAGCTGCTTCTCCAAGAACACACCAAGTGACAGGTGATGCTGGTGCTGCAGGAGAGCCTGGGGCCCTGGTATGGGAGGCCCATGAAGTCAATCTTGATGACAGAGAATGCATCCTAATCACCAAGCTAGGACACAAAGATTAAGTCCCTGAAGGGGATCTATCTCTTTCTTGTCCATCCAGGAATCTGAGATGATTGTGGTTTTTCTTGAGGGACTCCCTTAGGGATTAAGAAAATAATTTAAGAGAAAGGAAGCAGGCAGGCAGGAAGAAAAAGGAGGAAGCAATATTTTATTTATTTAGTTGTTTTTTTCAGTTGTCCCTCACAGCCCCCAAACTCCCACCCTACCTGAGCTTCAAACCAGGGTCCTTGGGCTGCAGGTGGTCTGCACACCAGTGTCACAGCTGCCTGAGCCACCAGGGAGTAGTTTTTGTTTATTTAAAATTCGTATTTAAAAAATACTCTTTTTTAAAGAGAGGAAGGGTAAGGAGGAAGCATTTTTTTTTTTAAAGAAACCTTTTTATTTTATTTATATTTAGCTGGTCACACTGGTTGTTTCCCCTGCCTCCCTTACCCTCCCGGATCTAGGATTTGAACCCAGGGGTGTGAGGCTTGCATCCTTTGGAGACTGACCTAGCGTGCCAGGAGGAAGAAAGGAAGGAAAGAAGGAAAGGCAGAGTAAGCCCTTCCATTTAAGTTTGGTTGTCCCCCCTCTTTCCCCGCCCCTGATCCCGGGACCTGCGGTCTTGAACCCGGGTCCTTGGACTTCACAGGGTCCACGCCCCAGCTGCCAGTTTAGCGCCTGAGCCACCAGGACGCTCCAACCACATAGGTTTTGTCCAAGAGAAGTAGATTTAAGGCTGAAAAACAAAACAAGAAAACTCGACACCCTCACTCACCTAAGAGATTATCGCCCCGGGTCTACAAAGAGGAGCCTATAAAGAGTTTTAAGAGCTAAACTCAACTGCGTCCTGACTCACACTCTGTCCATCTGCGAAGGTGCAGCAATACCGCTGCATTGCGAGCGATTCTCGCGAGAAGCCCGACCATGCGCGAGGGTTCCGGGGAAGCTGATTGGTTGGCCCACGGGAGGCGATTCCAGGGCGTGTCCAGTGTGCTGGTGGGAACAGGCCAAACCGCCCGCTGTCTCATCCGCGGCCTGTAGGTGAGGGTCAGTGAGAGAAAAATCCTATTTTTAGTCTCCATAGAGACGCACATCTTTTATGAATCTCTCTTATGGCCAGGACAGGAGAGTGCGCCCTTTTTTGTGCGCTACATACAAGTGCAGTTTCTCTATTTAGCATCGCCCCAGAAGGAAATCCAGAGGAGGAGGAAGAGGGAGACGTAGCAGATTCTCAGGTAAATGTCTTGACCCGGGTCTGGGACTATGCCTTCTCTTTAAAAATATATATCTTTTTAAAGGGAAAGGTGCGGGTAGGAAGAGAAAGGAGGAAGCATCTTTATTTTCGTTTAGTTCGCAATGGCTCCCTCTCCCCACCCCGGGTCTTGAACCAGGGACCTTGGGAATGTGTGTGGACTGCGCCCAGGGTGTGCTAGACCGCTAGGCCTCCAGGGTGCATCCATCTGTCCTCATTTCTAACCGAAATGCCCTGCTTTAGAACTTGCCAACACTTCCTTCTATACTTCTGGTTGGTCCTAATTTGTTTTCAACATTTTCTTCCACCTTCTAATAACAATCAAGTTGCGTTTAGCTCTTGTCTTTATCCCAGGACCGTCTCCACTTCTTGTAAAGCAGGAATAACTTTTGCCGTGAACGAATGACCTGCAAATATATATATATATGTGTGTGTGTATGTATATACATATATATGTACATATACATATATATACATATACATGTATATATGTATATATATATATATATCTCGATCCTTTGGCGCCCTCTGGTGGATTGGTCTATAAATCGGCCGCGAAGTCATCCATATATATCCCAGGAATCCCGATCACAGATCCGGGGCCTTGGGGAGACAACCAAGATAAACAACTGGAAAAAATGAAGTGCTCTTCCTCCTTTCTCTTGCTGTCTCTGTCTTTGCTCGCTTTCATTACTGCCTGATCCTTTCCTTTAAACAACAAAACTTCCCCCACGAAATGGCGCCCCCTGGTGGAGTAGTGGTTTGGTCAACTTTCTCCCGCCAAGGTGCAGTCCACATATATGCCAAGGATCCAGGTTCGCGTCCTGGGCCGGGGAGAATCGCTGAGATGTACAAACAAAAATAAAATGCTTCTTCCTCCTCTCTTTCGCCTACCTCTATTCGCCTTCATGCCTGCCTGTGCCTTTCCTTTAAAAAAGTAAAAGTTTTCTCTTACTGATCACAGACCTGGGTTGAGAATTCTAGACATTCTGCATAACTCATGGCCCTTTTATCATAAATAGGTCCTGAAGACTCTATCCAGAGCCCAGTTACCTTGGAGCCAAGGAAAGATCCCCGGGTTGTGCGGAGAAAGGAGACAAATATCCTGTACCCAGGTAGGTGAGAATGGATGAGGCAGCTGACACAGGTGAGGGTTCAAAGTCAAGGTCAAGGGGGAAGCCTGATTTTCAGAGGTGGTTTGGGAAGTTTTGCTGGAGAGGAAATGATTTAGGGATGCCTGGGTTTATTACTGTCACAGAGGGGCCTCTCTGTCACCAGTCTTACCGAGCACCTGTAGCTCGAAGGCTTCTCCTCTTCTGGTGACTTTCTATGGTCACAGCAGCTGCAGAAGTCAAACACGAGCGCGCAAACTTTTGGCTACGTCCACACCGGAGTTGCCTTTCCTTCTTCCATTTTTTTTTTTTTTTTTTAAGGACAGGTGCAGGCAGGAGTGAAGGTGAGCAGCCAGGCAGGCAGAGAGAGGAGGAGGAAGCACTCTTATTATTTTAGGAGTTCATCATGGTTGTTTCCCTCAGCCCTGGGTCTTGAACCGGGAACGTTGGGATGTCTGTGGACTGGGCTGCAGTGAATTAGCCCACTAGGTCATCAGGGCATGACCTTGTTTGGTTTTTTTGTTGTAAGAGGAGGAAAGGCAGGAAGGGAAAGAAAGGAGGAAGATGTGGATCCTTGGGCTGCATGTGACCTGCGCTTCAGCCGGAGGCAGTTGACCAAACCACCACTCCACTAGGGGCGCCTAAGAGCTCACTTTCTTTCCCTTCTCACCAAACATGGACGCTCACGTGCTTTCCAGGTCTAAGCTGCTCTGCACCATCATGCCTGCTGCTTCATTTCCACATATTTCTGAATTTTGTAAGTTTTTTTTCTTATATTCGATTTCTAATTTCATGCTCTCTTGACCAGAAAAAGATGCTTGATATGATCTCAATTTTCTTTTATTTACTGAGCTTCATTCTGTGGCTCAATATGATCTGTCCTGGAGAATGTTCCACGTGTACTTTTTAAAAGGTATGTGTTCTGGCTCAGGGGGCAGAGGCAGCTAAGGTACAGACCATGTTAAAACCCAAGCACCAGGATTTGAGACCTGGTGCTTTGAGGAAAGAAAAACAAAAACCAAAAACCAAAAAAACCGTGTATTGGGCTGCTGTTGACTTCTGCTAAATTCACCTGTGTATCGTGTCACTTAAGTTCAATGCTTCCTTCTTGATTTCCTGTCTTGATCTACCCATTATTGAAGGTGGGATATTGAAGTCCCCTACTATGATTGTATCGCTATTTCTCCTTTTGTATCTATTAATAGCTGCTTTATATATTTAGGTGCTCTGGTAATGGGTGCACAGATTTTTCTAAAGGTATATCTCTTGTTGGATTGATTCCACCTCCGCCTTTTTTTTTTTTTTTAAAGGAATGAAGGTAGGTAGGCATCAGGTAGGCAGGAAGTAAGAGGAGGAAGATGCATTTTATTTTACTTGTTAATTTTAGTTGTACCCCCACCCATACAACCCTGGCCCTGGTATGTGGACCCAGGTCCTTGGACTATATGTGGACTGTGTCTCAGGCATGGTCTTAACACCTGAGCCACCAACCGTGCCTTGTTCCTTTATTTTACAATGACATTTTTCTCTTTTATTTCTAAGGAAAGGTGCAGATAGGAACGAAGGTGAATAGGCAGGCAGGAAAAGAGAGGAAGAAGCACTTTATTTAGTTGTTTGCATCGGTTCTCCCTGCCTGGCCCCTGATCTCGAACCCGAGACCTCGGGATGTTATGCGGGACTGTTCCCACATGTACTAGACCGCTAGGCCGCCAGAGTGCGCCCTTGGTGTCTTTGTTCTCTAGTTCTTTGTAGTGTTATTAGGGCAACAGATGGAAGGAGTCCATGTTCTCAGACCAACTCAGAAGCACATGGTCTGATCTGATTGGGTTCTTGGGTCCCGACGTCTGAGTTTCCGGTCTGTAGAGTGAAGGATGGCATTGGAATGTTCTATTGCCATTTCAGGCAGTTTTTTTTGTGTGTCAGCTGATCTAATTGACTCTAGCAGGGACTGTGGGACTCACATAGAGCACCCTGATGCAGAGTTGGGGGCAGGAGTGCTGTGTTATCTCACTGTGGGTTAGGGCTGGAGCCTGAGCTAGAATCTGTGTGTCGGGTGGTGGCAGGGTGAGGAACAAAGACACATTTAAGTGGGGTCTGATCATTCTCGACAGCATTGAAATATACTGAAAACAAAATGTTTTCCTAACCCAGAAACTGCTCCAAAAGTAGAAAAGGCTTTTTAAGGAATGAGAATTGTCAGAAAACGATGGCCATCCACTAAGTGAAGATGACAGAATGAAATGTGAGCCTTTGACAGCCAGGCAGACGCCGCTCTTTACAAAGCTGTTCTTGAGATCAGTTCTCATCAGGCTTCATGTCAGAGGCCTCCGCAGCATCACCTCTTTCACACAGTTCATGCTTATTCTCCTGATCAATGGCTGTGGGTGTCTGCAAGCAGAGTAGACCAGGCTGACATCAATGTCATCTTTAGGACAAGAAGTGTTGTGGCACGGGATTGGGCACCTTCAGACAGAGGTTCCAACCCCCAACCCAGATACAACGCAGGGGCCGGGCACGTCTCCCTTGAGGTCCACATGACCAGGTTAATTTCAGGACTGAGAACCTGGAAAGTGCTGTCTTTAGTCTGCCACAGGCCTGATGGGTGTTTCACACGATGGCGAAGGAAATAAAATCACAGGTTAAGTGGACGTTTCCATGCAAAGTGAGAGGACATCTCTTTTCTCATTATCAAGTTGGGAGCGTTCAGCCTCATTTGTGTGGTGTGGTCTTTCCACCACTGGGTCCGGGGTCTGGCCCTGACCTCAAGACTGTTTTCTGGTGAGGATGGTTCTGGATACGTGAGGGGTGGCCTTGAACTCAATTTGCACCCTTGTGCAAGGGTTTCAGCAGAAGGAAAAGGGATTGGACACAGGTCACAAGGATGCATGAATGGGATGGAGACAGAAAGAAGGGTTTAGGATGCAGACACTTGGAGCAGAAGGTTGGCCCATGAGACTCCATGCACATGGTCAAGAATTTTGCCTCTGGGTTCTGCAACAGGGAGAGGCGCCTTCGCACAAGTGGCCGACTGGCAGGCAGACAGGTGTGATGCGCACGTCTGCCTCCCTGTATTTAGCAGAACTGGGATTGCAAGCTGCATAGGACAGGAGGATGACATCCCTGCGAATGGGAGTGTTTGGCTTCTGGGGGTTGCTGTCGTGCTCGGCTTGGGTCCTCATTCCAATCTCTGCCTGTCTTCACATCAGCTTTTTCATGTCCGTGGTGTGTGGGTGTGTATTTCTGAGTCTATGTTGAATACAGCTTGGATGGAAGGAGCAATCCCTCTCCTCCCTGATTCACAAGACCCTCCCCCCCCCATTTCTGGTCTGGACTCTGTATCACATCTTCAGTGACTCAGTTTTTTTTTTTTTTTTTTAATATGGTATGCTCTCATGGTTCAGGAGGCTGAGATGGCTGGTTATGGCTTTTATCCCATATAACATAAGTAATATGATCACTGAAGATAGAATCTTAAGGTCACCTCCTCACAGTAACCAATACATAAACATTTTGCTTTCTTGACTATCAGTCTCATCGCCTATAATACCTAATCCTGTAACACCTCTGAACATCCTTTTACCAATACAACCCATTAGATGTGCCGTCATTCTTATGGTTCATTATAACCCTCCCTTTCATTGACTGCGGGTGTGATCCTGGTCATTTTTGGCAAGAAGACACTAACATAATCATGATTTAATAAGCATTTAATTAAGAATGAGAGATTTAATGACAAAAACTCTTAAGTATAGAAGAATAAAAAGGATAATTTGCCTGAGGAAAAAAATACATGGTAATCCTGACTAAAAAAATTGAATGATTTTCATCTGAGAATTACAAAAGCTGATCTAAAACCCCACAATTACAATGGGGGTATTTTAATACATCCTGTTGGGGAGTGGAAAAGAGAATATGTCAATATACAAGTTATTTGAAAGTTACTACAACATTTCTAAGGAACCACCCACAGAATCATCTGTTTGACAAATAACAGTTTAAAAGCACAAGCAGGAATAAAAATGTACTGAGGAACTACATTCAGCTGTGAGTAACACAGTATCCGTGTCTGCCTGGTACTGGAAGATGAGGACTTGTCACATGGAAGAACTGGGTCAGAGCAGTCTCTGCACAGCCAGGGAAGAACACGTCCCCATGCAGTGCTTCTTGACCCCCCCCCCATGGAGTGGAATCAGCACAGACACTAGCAGCATTAATGGAATAAGATGTGGACTACACAAATTAGATTCTGTATAAATACGTGTCGAGAAGAGGGGAATGGGCAGAGAACATTAATTATGATGGTCTAGATTTATTGTCTGGTGGACACACGAAGGACTGCATGAAACCCCCACATATAGAAGGCATCTGTGGAAACCTATAGCTCTGAGAAAAAGGAAGTCATATCGTTGGTACTCTTGACTGGCAGAGCAAAGAACCTGGAAAATGGGAAACTCCATGTATCTGTTTCAAAATGTGGTTCTAAAAACTTTGCTCCTGTCTTCCAAATTTCATGCAAGTGAGGCTGTGGGTGAATGTGAATGTGGACTGTACAGAGAACAGGTTCTAGAAAATGTATGTCAGGTTACTCACATGTCATAACAAATTCCAGGAGTGCCATCTCCAACTATATGTTATTGTCCTATGACAGGCCTCTAAGTGTAAAGTCTATATTATCCAAATCACAGAGATGAATGGGCAAAGATATAAATAGTAATTCATATGAGCATATACACTACAATAAACTTTGCTTACTTACAATTTATGCCAACTAGTAGCAAGGAAAATGGAATAAGGCTCTTCTGATGAAAGGAAAAATTCCTCACAAGAAAGGACTATAATATTTATCATAGTGAAGGAATATTTAGCATTGGTCACATAGGTCAGTAGGAAAATCCCAACAAATAACAAAGTATCATTATTAAATGGCCACTTAACTTACAGAACAAAAAAAATTATATAAGAACAACCCAACTTGCATTTGAGAATGAAACATCAATTTTACACATGGATCTAACAGATTTTGAAATGCAAAGACAAATTTTCATAGGTGATTAAGGAAAAACTACATATTAAGCTTATGCACTACTGTAAAGAGTACTTATAGAATCAGCTCAATTCAATATTCATTTGAAAAAATTACAGAATCCAGAATCCATAGACCGAGTTTCAGAATAAGCCACTGATACACTTTGAACCTTTAAAATAGGTCTTTTGTGTTACTTTTCTGGAATGTTATTCATGAATATAATTTACATCAGGCTTTGCCATATTTTTATAGGTACATTTTTCTATAGTAGTGTTTCACATGACTTTGAGTGTATCTGTTGAAAATTTTCCTGTATTTTTCACTTGTAACTTACCTATCTAGTGTGCATTCTCACCACATGCTTATGTAAGGATGTGGGCCAATTGAAGGTTTTCCCACAGTGCTTACATTCAAGAAGTTTCTCTCCAGTGTGAATCCTTTCATGGCTTCGATATGAACTGGGTCGACTAAAAGCTTTCCCACATTCATTACATTTATAGGGTTTCTCTCCAGTGTGCACTCTCATGTGTCCTCGAAAAGTTGTGCGATAAATGAAGGCTTTCCCACACTCCTTACATTCATAGGGTTTTTCTCCAGTATGAGTTCGTTCATGGACTTGAACATAACTGGAGCAACTGAAGGCTTTGCCACATATTTTACATTCATAGGGCTTCTCTCCTGTGTGAGTTCTTTCATGTATTCGGAAAGAACTGGGACAGTTGAACGCTTTCCCACATTCCTTGCATTTATATGGTCCATCTCCAGTGTGCGTCATCATGTGCCTTCGAAAGCTTGTGAGAGAGATGAATGCCTTTCCACACTCCTTACACGCATAAGGCTTCTCTCCAGTGTGAGTTCTTCCATGTATTTGCAAACCTAAAGGAGAACTGAAAGTTTTCCCACACTGCTTACATTCATAAGGTTTCTCTGCAGTGTGAGTCCGTTCATGCCTTCGAAAGGAAGTGGGACAGCTAAGGGCTTTGCCACATAGCTTACATATATAGGGCTTCTCTCCAGTGTGAGTTCTCATGTGGACTTGAAAAGTGGTGAGCCAGTGGAAGGCTTTTCCACATTCATTACATTTATAGGGTTTCTCTCCAGTATGAGTTCTTTCATGTGTTCGAAAGGAACTGGAACAACTGAAGGCTTTACCACACTGCTTACATTCGTAGGGCTTCTCTCCAGTGTGAGATCGTTCATGGATTCGATAAGAACTGGGACAATTGAATGCTTTCCCACATTCCTTACATTTATACGGTCCAACTCCAGTGTGTGTAATCATGTGTCTCTGAAAGCTTCCGAGAGAAATGAAGGCTTTCCCACACTGTTTACAGTCATAGGGTTTCTCTCCAGTGTGTGTTCTCTCATGTTTTCGAAGAGAACTGGGACAACTGAAGGCCTTACCACACTTTTTACATTCATAGGGCTTCTCTCCAGTGTGAGTCCTTTCGTGACTTCGAAAGGAACTTGGACAACTAAGGGCTTTCCCACACTGCTTACACTCATAGGGTTTCTCTCCTGTGTGAGTCCTTTCATGTGTTTGAAAGGTTTGATGATATCTAAAGGCTTTTCCACACTGTTTACACTGATAGGGTTTCTCTCCAGTGTGAGTACGTTCATGTTTGCGAACAGATTGGCGATATCGAAAGGATTTTCCACATTCCTTACACTTGTAGGATTTCTCTACACTATGATTATTTTCATGTTTTTGAAAAGGCTGGAGATAACTGAAGGCTTTCCCACATACCTTACACTTATAAGGTTTCTTGCGACATTCCTGATACTTGTGTGGTCTGGGTGCAGTATGAGATCTAATGTGCCTATTGAGGGACGAATGACTCATGAAGGCTTTTCCACAAGCACTGCAGTTCCATGGCTTTACTATAGAAGGAAGTTTCTTGTTCAAGGTGAGATTTGAATTACGGTTGACGTTTTCTCCATATTCTTTCCTGTCACAGAGTCTGTCTACCATATGATTCCTGTAAAAAAAATCAGGAGCACATTATTAATGACTTCTTTATTAATGGTTTCACATTAAAAATATAAAAACTACATCCTTACATTTATAGGGAAAAGATAGGTTTTCTGCCCTATCTGAAGTATGTGAATGTACTGAATGTTCTGCAGCAGGACATGAATATAACTGTTATCAAAGTAGTGATGTTCATTTGCAGAGTTTCTGAATACCAGTTTCAAGTGCACTAATGTACAAAAACTAAACATGTAATATTTAAAAGAAGTATTTTTGGTGAAGTTGGGTTATTTCACGTGTGCTTATTTTTTATGACATGCAAAAAATCCCTTGTGGGACACTGCTTTCAGATGTAAGTGCAACTCACCTTAGATTTGTTCCCTGGTTTTTGTACTGATCTTCAATGTTACAGTCTTCCCCTTTTTTCCCTAAAATGCAGACCCAAATAAATCAGTAAATACAAATTATTACATTACAGATCCATGAGCTCTATCCATGTCTTGTTTATCAAAGTATTCCCTTTCCCCATTCCAAATCACAGAACAATGTTGATGGTTAAGATACACTCACTCTAGTTGATAAAGTGAAGGAATTTCGTTATCCTTACCTACTGAGGCCAGATTCTTCAGTGTTTCTCGCATCACATCTCTGTAGAGTTTCTTCTGTGAAGGATCCAGCAAAGCCCACTCTTCTAGAGTGAAGTTCACAGCTACATCCTCAAACACCACTGAGTCCTAAAACATCCCACATACATATATAGGAAGATGGGTGAGACTGAGGCTACAGGGAGTCTATAGTTAATTCATAAAAAACTTCACATAAGATCCTACGATTGTAAACACTTTTTCTCTGACTTGGTTGCCAGAGCCTTTACTCCATCCATGTCCATGTCGTCATGAACTTAATAGTATCATGAACAAAAGGAAATTTACTCCATACTCTTACTATGTCACTTTAGGCTTTGTTCTTGTTCTCTAGTGGTTTCACAGCATGAGGGAAATGCTATTTGAATACAACATATGCCAATACATATTTTCACTTTAAGACTATTATTGCCTCTTGAGAAAACTCATCTCTTTCCTTATTGCCCATAATATTACATAATACTCCATGAAGGACAGGATCAAATGTGACGTTCTAAAGAATAACTTGAAGAATTGGAAGCTTTTTCTACTATTTCTATTCCCAATCACAGAAGGAGAGTAGACCTGTGTAAATCCAACTTATTACTAGGACCAGCCGGACTATACTGTCCTGAACTGGCGATTAAACATCATATGTAGTTGACTGAATGAAAATAGTCCTGTGGATGTTATTAAATTTAACTTGCCTGTAAAAATATTGGTCAGATTCAGTTATTCCTTTTAATTCCTGTCCAATCTTACAGGGTTAGGAAGTTAGGTCAGATGAGAAAGGTTTGACTAAATTTAGACCACCACAAAATCCCTATACTCATGGGCTTAGAGCTGTTTCTCACCACTTTTTAGCATACACACACACACCCCAAAATTATAAAGGCCAGAAGAACTCTTTTGAGCAGGACCTTAACAGTTGATCCTCGGTCTTACTGACCTTGAGAAATGAGTAAATAATTGCAATTCACAAGGGAGTTCACTGAAAGTCACAATGGATTGATGGGGTCAATCTAAATCCAGAACAATGAATAATCCTAACAATGCCTCCCAATTTCTATAAGATTTCTGGCTACTGGAGGAAAGAATTGTCTTAAACTAAAAAACCTGAAACAAACACTTACAAGCTAGGCCCTCAGCTCCTTCAAGTGATTGAAGGTTTTTTCTTACCTCTAATCATCTAGGATTAAACCTCTAATACAATTAGAAATAGTCACTGCTATTGCTTTTCTGTGCTCAACTCAATAACCTCACACAACCCCATCTCTGTGCTGAAAAAGATACAAATGGTGAGTTATCTTTAATAAACAAATGCGTACAAGTATTAGATACATAGAGTATTGTACACTTCTATTGTGTTTATCATCCCCAATTCTCCTGAATGATGCAAAGACTAAATAGCATAATTAAAATACTATTGGCAAAATTTATGGAAACCTTAAAGCTGACCTGGCCAAAGGAACTTCCTTTGGTCCTCTCCTAAATTTAAGGCCTGACCTTTTGGAGATCATAAGGGGCTACTGTGGACATTTACATGCCAGTGAACTGGACAATCTAGAAAAAAATGACATTTCCAATTCTTAGAATCATAAGACACTCCAAGACTATGTAAGGAAAACAGAAAATCTGACACTGATCATGAGGTAAAGATATTGAAAGAGTAATCAAGTCTCCTCCCCCCAAAACAAAAGCCCAGGACCAGACAGCTTCATTAGTGAATACTACCAAACTTTCAAGAGAAGATCACTTGCAAATTTCCAAAACACTGAACAGGAAGAAATGATTCCAAAAACATTTCGTGAGCCCAATGTCATCCTATTACTAAAAGCAGACAGGATATAACAAAACAAATGAAAAACTATAGACCACTGTCTGTGATGAACATAGATGCAAAAATCTTCAACAAAATCTCAGCAAAGATAATTCAACTGTACATGAAAACAATCACATACCATGATTAAGTGGGACTTATTACAGAGACGCAAGGATGGTTTAACATATGCAAATCAACTGCACCCTTGCAGCTTAATGGTGAAGACTGCTGGGCAAATCCCAAGAACCTGGGTTTGTGACCAGAATCAGAGGAACAACCAAGATGAACAACTAAATAAATAAAATGCTTTTCTCCTCTCCCTTCCTGCCCTCCTGTCTCTGCTTGCTTTTCTTCACTTCAGCCTTTCCTTAAAAAATAAAAACATTTGCAAATCAACAAATGATACACCACATCAACAAAATAAAAAAAAAATCATGATCATATCAATAGATGTAGAGAAGGCATTTGACAAGATTCAGCTTCGATTTATAATTAAAAACATCCAAAAAAGGGGAACAGAAGGGAATATATCACAGCATAATAAAAGCCAGATGTGATAAACACACAGCTTATATACTCATTGATGAAGAACTTGTCAGGAACAAGACATGCATGTCCACTCTCACCACAAGTATTCAACACAGTATTAGAAGTCCTAGTCAGAGCATTTAGGCAAAATAAAAAAGAATCCAAACTGGGAAACTATCACTATTTGTAGATGACTTAACATACAAATGAAACCTTGAAGACTCCACTAAAGTAGCAGGCAACAAAATCAATATATAAAAATATGTCATTCCTATATACAAACATAAAAGAGAAGTTAAGAATCACAATTAAATCAGAGTAAAATTCATAGGAATAAATTTACCAACGGAGATGAAAGTATACTGTACACTGAAAACTCTAAGGCTTGTTAAAAGTCACAAAATGGAAAGATAAACTGTTCACCCCGGGCCCAGGACTCAAACCTAGGGGTATGTAGTCTGCGTACTTCGGAGGCGATTGTCCTGACCAACACTCCCCCCAGGACATGCCGAAGATGAATTTGTTAAAGGAAAGGTGCAGGCAGGAATGAAGGCGAGTAGGCAGGCAGAAAGAAAGAGGCAGAAAAAGCACTTTATTTAGTGGTTCATATTGGTTGTTCTCCCCAGTCTCAGGACTTGAACCCAGGACCTTGGAATGTATGTAGGTCAGCTTCAGGGTGTGCTAGATGTACTACTAGGCCTCCATGGCATGCCCAAAGTTGTCATCTTAACTAAAGCAAATACACAGATTCAATAAAATTCCTATATAATTCCAGTGACTTTTTTTCATGGAAATATAATATTAAAATTTTCATGGAATCACAAAGGAACCAGAATAGCCAAAGTGATCCCAAGAAAATGAGGTATTTTGCTTAACTTCGAACTGTATTACAAAACTATAGTAACCAAAACAGTAGGGCACTGGAATAAAAACAGCTATGTAGATCAAAAGAACAGAATTGAAAACTCACCCATAAGGTTATACACACATGGAGAGCTAGAAACAGAATGAAGACTTCAATGTAAGGTCGAAAACCATAAAATACAAATAAGAAAACATAGGCAAAAAGCTCAATGACATCAACCTTAGAGATCTCAGGGGATTCAATTCTAATGGTAAGGGAAATAAGCAAATTTCAACAAGTAGGACTGTATCAGGATAAAGAGCTTCTGCACAGCAAAAGAAACCACCATTAAAACAAAAAGCAACTTGCTGAGTGTGAGAAGATACTTGTAAACCACACGTCAGGCAGTTAATGTTGAATATGTATAACTTGGCACACTAGTGGAGCAGCAGTTAGGTCAACCGTGTCTGCAGGACACAGGCCACATGCCCCTGGGTTTGAGTCCCAGGTCTAGCGGGAAAACCACTAGTGTGAACAATGAAATGGAAATAAAATAAAGTGCCGCTTCTTCCTCTGTTTTCCTGCCTATACCTTTCCTTAAATATATATATATATATGAAACTTAACAATAACAAAAAATCCAAGTGAAAAATGGGCAGAGGATCTAAACAGTCATTTCAGGTAAGGACATACAGATGGCCAGCAGACACAGGAACAGATGTTTTTCATTGCTTACTAGGGAAATGCAAATATAAACCACAATTTCAGTTAAATCTGTGAAAATGACTATTAAAAAGAGAAGAAACAGTAAAGGTTGTCAAGGGTGTGGAGGAAAAGGAATCTTGTGCAGGCTGATGAGAATAGTAATTGGGGCAGCCACGATGGAAAAACTCATGAAGCTTTCTCAGATAATTAAAAACAGAACTACCATATGATGCAGTAATTCTACTTTTCTGTGTATTCATCCAAAGAACATGAAAACATTCATTAGGAAAGATATACCCACCGTTGGGTTCATTCAGCACTCTTCCCAATAGTCAAGATATAGAAACAATCGAAGTCCCTATTGATGGATAAATGAACAAATAAGATGTGCTCTATATATACAAGGAATACTCTGTATAAAAAAACGGTTGTTGAAATCTTGCCAATTCCCAAATGGATGGACCTTGAGAGGATTATGCTAAGTACAAGCCAGAAAGAGAAATACCACATGATTTCAATCATATCTGGAATATAAGGTAACAAAGCAAATGAGCAAAACAAAGATCTTGACAACAGAATGGCGGCCACCAGAGGGGAAGGGGTCCAGATTGAGAAGAACAGGTAGAGGGGTCCACCAGATGACAGGTGGTAAACAGAGCCTTGATGGTGGGCACGGTGAGGTATCTACATTGGCAGAGGTGTGAAGACGTATTTGTCAAACATAGTGTTGTAAAACAATGTTACTACGATAAATGACAATACAAAGGCGGCACCCGAGTGGAGTTAAGCTTTGTGTCCTCTGTGAGGGAGAACCACCAAGATGTACAACTAAATAAAGTGCTTCTCTCTCTCTCTTCCCACCTGCCTGCCTACTCAACTTCATTGCTGCCTGCACCTTTCCTTTAAAAAATTATACAAAAAAAAAAAGACTTGCCTCTTTTGGGAAACATAAACTTTCAATCTTTGAAATAATTAGTCAACCACATTCCCTTTGAATATCCAGCTCATTAAAGGAGACATCTTCCCACTGTAAAGGAATAATCAAAGCTATTGACAAAGATCACAGCCTGGTAGAACGATGTTTTCACAGGATGTACTCTCCAGAAGAGGAAGAAATGAAACAGGTGATGTGTGTACTGGAAAAAAAAATCATTTTGCCAGAAGACTCTTTACAACCAAGATAGGAAAGACTGTCAGGTACTCCGCTGCACTTTTGAACTAACTTAAAATTAAAATTCACCAGGAAATGAAGCAGGCATCTGGGTGGATAGCTAAAGCAAGACCCTGGGTCAGGCCTATGATCCACACCTTTATTCCTTCTGTTCACTTTAACCATTGTAAAGCTGACCTTTAATTATTATATGCATTCTGAATTCACTGACTTACAGAGACACTGGAACAGCCTTATCTTCCATTACACCTCAGAAGTCCCACTCTGTCTTGCATACTACCCACTGCTGACGACGAGGAGGATGGCGATGACGGCGATAGAACCAGTCGCCACCATAATCACTACCTTTTTTTCCCACCAACATCTGCCTGGAAGGAAAAATACAGTCTACATAGCTCAATCTCTTGCATGTGGAGGAAATGTGGCAAACTGCTGGATGCAGCATCAGAAGCCTCACTCTGTGCATCGAGTCGCCCATCTCCCCACCATTCCTCCCCTAAACTCCTTGTATTAATTGCTGCTGAAACTCTGTGTCGCTTAAAATTGGGACTCCATTCTAGAACTCCTTGCCAGACCATTTGAACTTCAATAGACGAAAGAGGCAACATTTGTCTAAATGGAAAGTTAAGACAACTGGGTCCCAACAGTGTCCCCTCTGCAACTTCTATTTGCCACTTTTACTATATCCACTTGCAGATTCCTCCTGAACTGCTCACACCTTCCAGGTCTTTGGAGTAACTGACGAGGGTACACTCCCACGACCTGTGCTCTGGCAGGAAAACCTGCAGCAGATACACTGCTTGAGGCTCCAGGGGGAAGCTGGCAAGATGCTGGCACGGGGGCCTGTAAAAGCCAATGACCTGGATTACCGACCTGGCACTGAGTGAAAAACTTAAATAAAGATGCTCCTTTCTTCCTTAAAAAAAAAAAAAAAAAAAAAAAAAAAAGCCAAAAACAAATGCTTCTTCCTTCTCTTCCTTCATTCCTCTCTTAAAAAAATTAAGCTCTCAACCTGGAGCTCGCTGTGCAGTTAAAACACGTCTCCTCCATTATCTACTCCGCGAGGAAGGCAGAACTCTCGTATTTTGACCAACACAGAATTCCCCCAGAAGTCTTTCTGACAAAGATGATTTTTGAGAATTTCGTTGGTGGCGGGTGTTGCTGCACATGATACTTGGTGGGAAATGTATCTGAGGTCGGCCCTGGTAGCTCAGGTGCTAAGCTGGCAGCTGGGTGTGGACCATGTAGGACCACGTAGGACCACGTAGGACTAGGTTCATGGGGAGCCACCAAAAATAAACACACGTGCTTCCTCCTCTCCTTTCCTTCTCATTTTTTTAAAAAAGAAATTAATCTAAAACTTCAGGGGGATTATTTCTGCACAGGCTGCTATGACCGCAGGAGCCAAAGGGAAATCCTTGGATTCCAAAAGAACAGCTCCTGATGAACAAGGAGGTGTTCATTCTGCTAAAAAAAACACCTCTGGTGGTGCTTGGGTAAATCCCTCTGACAAAGCAGAGAGAACCCAAGAAAATTCAGGACAGGCCGAATGACTCAGTGGAGTGCCTGGTGACACCCCTGGTTGTCGGGCCTCCCTCGCTGGCTGCTTGCGGTGCCGCCTCCGGAACAGGTTTATTCTCCAGCCTGGACTTGGCATTTTGTGTTCCGCTGCAGGAACCTGATGTGGAGTTTGAATTCCTAAGAAGACAACTCAGATAATGGCGACTCAGCTCTTTGAAATGACCACTGGGGCTCATGAGCCTTCAGAAGAGGACCTACAAGCATCCTGGGAGGCGACAACCCTGTACAGGAACTCAGCAACGTGCCGCCTTCTGCCCTGGTGCTCTTGCTGGCTTAATGCTGCCGGAGAAGCGGTCCATGAGACACGGGACGTGAATTCTCGTAGTGAGTCTTCCTGGAGATAAGGGATCAAAAACCAAATACGGGGAGAAATCCAATCCAGTGACCGATCAGCATACTTTCCAGTGTTCATCAGTGATAACTTTTGGAGAAAGATCTCAAAACAAAAGGGAAAATCTGAAAAGTTGACATAAATGAGACCATTTTAAAATAGGGTCAAGTGCAAGTCAGTGCAGAAGAAGTCACTTGACTGTCCTCTTTAAATGAGGTCAGGTACTTTTTTGTGGCCTTACTAATATTCCCCCACCAGCACTGCCTTCAAGAGTGCCATGACTTACCAGGGAACAAAGGGTTAGTGCATGGACAGTGGTTACAGGTGGAAGCCAACTTGTGACTTGGTCCAACGAGAGTCAGGTTCTTCTAAGTTATCAAATGGAGGAATGTTCCTTTGAACCATGTCAGAAGACTGGCTGCAACTGGTTCCTAATTTACGAGCAGCATTCCTCATGGAAATACCAGCAAGATCATTCCTTGAACTTCCAGAGTCAGCTTTAGAATGTTTTGGAATTGTTTTCCTTAAAGGAAAGGTGCAGGCAGGAAGAGCGAGGAGAACGAAGCATTTTATTTTCATTTAGTTGTTCACACTGGTCTCTCCCCCACCCCCTCAGAACCCGGGGGTATGTGGCCTGTGCGCCTTTGGAGGTGACTGACCTAACTACTGCTCTACCAGGAAGTGCCCTGGAATCTGAATGATAGCTGGGCCCAGTCATGTAAGTATAGAGCCACCAATTCCTGAATTTAAAGGCTCTGTAAAATTTTATATGTCCTGGTGGAGTAGAGGTTGAGCACAGTTACATCCCCAAGTCCCAGGTTCACGTCCTGGGACTGGTGGGAACAACCAGGAAAGACCAACTAAATCAAATCAATAAAAATGCTTCTCCTGCTTTCTCTTCCTTTCTGTTTGCCTCTGTTCACCCTCATTCCTGCCTGTGTCTTTCCTTTAAAAAAAATTACTCATGAATCAAGGAAATCTTGAGAGCAATTAAAAGTTACTTTGAACTGAATGAAAATGAAAATACAACTCACCAGCATGTGATGTGGTACAAAGTGTCTAAGAGAAGTTTCTGGTGTTGGAAAGCCTACCCTTCCAAAAAGAGCTTTAACTGATGACCTAAGCCCCTCTCTTACACATTTTAAGAACAAATTAAAGCCAGAGTAAGCACAGGAAAAGAAATGAAAAAATTAGAGAAGAAACCAACAAAATTATAGGACATCAGTTGAGAAGAACAACAAACCTGAAAGCCGTTTCTTAAAGGTTAATTCAAAGAAAAAAATGGGGAGGCACCCCTGGTGGAATGGGGTTGGATGCCGTCCACATGCAGCCCAAGGTCTTGGGTTCACCTCTCAGGGCCAGGGAGAAAAACCAGGATGAACAACCAAATAAAAATAAATAAAATGCTTCCTCTTTCTTCCTACCTGCACCTTTCCTTTAAAAAAAAAAAAACACCCTGAAAAAATAAAACAATTGTGCCAGTTAAACTAGACAGTCATAGGCAAAATAAATAAAACCAAAACAAAAAACCCTAGACAGATCTTATACCTTTCACAAAAATTAACTCTGAACAGATTTAAAGATCTTATATAAAATGCAAAAGGAAAACTACACAACTAAAAGGTAACAGGAGAAAGTCTACGTGACCTTGGATTTGCTGATTTTTAGGTCTAATAGTGCCCCCTGGTGGCCTCGCGGTCTAGTGCACCCTGGGAGCAGTTCCACATCCATCCCAACGTCCTGGGTTCGAGACCTGGGGCCAGGGGGAACAACCAATGTGAACTAAATAAAATAAAGTACTGATCTTCCTCCTCTCTTCCTGACTGCTCTGCTTGCCTTCGTTCTTGCCTGCACTTTAAAAAAGTTTTTTTTAGCTATAACGCTAAAAGCAAGATTCAGCCAAGAATGCAGTAGTGACTTTATTAAAATAAAGAACTGCTCTGCGAAAGAAAAAAAGTGCTGAAAGACTGAAAACACAAGTTACAGACCAGGCAGAAAATCTTTGCAAAACACTTTTCTGATAGAAGACCAGCATTCAAATGTCCAAGGGGCAGCAGAAGCAGGTCCCGGATTATGAAACCATGTCCAGGAATTTAAACAAAGTGCCAGAACCTCACATCCTACGGGTGGAGATGGCCTGTCTGCTTTTTAAAGCTCTGTCCCAAGAGTTTCATGTTCTGAGTGTCCTCAGAGGGGGATGTTGTCAGGGTAATGTCACACCTGTGCATGCTGTTCAGATCTGGTCGCAGAGCTGTGTGCAATGGCAGGGGTGTGGAGGGTCCTGAGGGCCACCAGGGAAAGGGGTATTGTGTCCCCTCAGAGCTGAAGGCCAAGGGTGGCTCGCAGGCTGTTGGAACAGACGCTGAACTGAAGAGACTCAGCCCCATCTGTGCTGGCCTGAGCCTGTGATTCCATCACGTGGGGGTCTGGGGACAGGGGTCTGTTTGATAAGACCACAGCCTCCACTGTGGGGCATGTCACTCATTCTGTGCAGGTTTAAGAACAGCCCAGGTTCAACTTTGAAAAGGAAAGCACCTTACTTCTTCACTAAGTGGTGTGTAACCCTTCAAGGATCTGCTTATT
Source organism: Solenodon paradoxus (assembly GCA_004363575.1). Classification (NCBI taxonomy): domain Eukaryota; kingdom Metazoa; phylum Chordata; class Mammalia; order Eulipotyphla; family Solenodontidae; genus Solenodon; species Solenodon paradoxus. The sequence goes on along the minus strand of RJWH01004162.1, from coordinate 3,035 downwards.
CTCCCGTGGGCCACTCAAGTAATTTACCGGGGGATGAGGTTTGCGGGGGCCCAATTTTGTCAATATTGTATTTAAGTGCTAGACTAAATTAAAATTTAATTTACGTCTCATTGCTTCAGTTCTTCCCTGATCAGTGTACTCTGCTCCCTTTTTAAAGGAAAGGTGCAGGGCGCTCCTGGTGGATCATCCGATGGGTCAACTGCCTCCGAAGGACACAGGTCACATGTCCCTGGGTTCCCGTGCCAGGTCTGGGGGGAGGCAACCAGTGTGACCAAGTAAAATGGAAATAAAATAAGGTGCTTCTTCTTCCTCTCTCTTCCTGTCTGTCTGCCTGCTCATTTCATTCCCGAATGTCTTGCCCGACTCCCACTGTTCCCTTTCAAACAACTTGCATTTTCATGGCCCCCGAACTGAAACTCTTAGGTAGTCACACGGGTGTGACATCAGCAACTGCTGAGGAGGCTAGAGTTCAGAGCTACAATATCTGCTGCACCCTTGTGGCCCAGGTGGCTGTGAGAACTGGGGTGCAGATCACGTAAAACCAAGGACCCAGGTTTGCAACCTGGGTCAGTGGGAACAACCAAGTAATTTTTAAAAATTAAAATGCTTCTTCCTCCTCTCCCTCCCTCCATCCTTTCCTTTTCTTTTTTTTTTTTTAAGCTACACAATTCAGTATATAAATGTATGCAAGGTTGGCACGCTCTGGTAGAGTAGTGGTTGCAATTGACTCAGAAGGAGAACAGACCATATATACACCCCTGGGTTCAAGTCCCGGGTCTGGTGGAAACATCCAGTGTGAACAATTAAATAAAAAGTCTTCCTCCCCTCTCTTCTTGCCCGCCTACTTGCCTTCATTCTTGCCTGTACCCTTCCTTTAAAAAAAAAAAATGTAGCCAAGGAATAATTCTTTCTCCAAAAGAATGTATCTTGGTCAGCTTCTCCACAAGTTTAGCTAATTGCTTATATACCTTCTATTTATCAAAGTATACATTTTTAAAGCAAGTAAATGTATCCAAGGAAAGAAAAGGGAATATTTGGCCTACCCTGGTGGCTCAGGCATTAAATCTGTTACTGAAGAGTGGTCCACATAAAACCCAAGGACCCAAGTTGATGGTGGAGGTATGAAAATGACCAAAATAAATAACTATATAAAAAAATCCTTCCTCCTCCTCTCTTCCTTCCAGCCTGCTGCCTGTTAGCCTTCATTCCTGCCTGCATCCTTTCTCTCTTAAAAAAAAAAAAAAAAAGGGTAACTATTTGAATCCAATGAGATCAAGCAGCTGGACACCCTGTAATTCCTGAAAAAAATCCCACACACTTCCAAGCTCACACCCCAGACTCTCCCTGTTGGGAAATAAGCCCTGGGGATGTGGGGTCCATCCCTGGTGAAGGAGGCTGGGGACACTTGATCTGCCACCAGGTGGAGCGCCCCAGCCCCTTCCCTCTGAAGATCAACCCCAGGGCTTCCTTTCTCACAGGTGAGAAAACTCAGTCCCTTCCAGGTTTGACCCAAGTTCATGATCCCTGTGTCCCAGAGACAGAAATGTTACAATGTGCACACAATCCTCTCAGTGCACCTACACAGCTGATGCAAAATTCAAGCCCCACTTAGAAACAGGCCCCAGGAAAACATGGTTACAGACTCAGAAAGGGCCTGTCCCCACCCACCATCACAAGGGCACCCCCACTGTACAGGATCCAGGCGGGAGGGGGACATACTTGGGACATCGGCTTCAGACTCTGCTCCCTCTGGAGATGCTGTGAACCAAAAAGGGTGTGTGCGTGCATGTGTGTGTGTCTACACATATCCATTTATATCCATACAGATATACTTTTTTTTTTTTAAGAAGGCCAGCAGGCGAGACAGAGGAGGAGGAAGCATTTTATTAATTTTTAGTTGTTCATCTTAGTTGCTTCCCCAGTCCTGGGTCTAGAACAGGGATACTTGGGATGTATATGGACTGTGCAGCGATGGGCTAAACCGCTAGCCCACCAGGGTGCGACCTAAAAAGGACATTTTAAGCAAACCAGCCCAAGAACTGGGAAATCCAACAAAATCATTAAAATCCAGTATTTATGGAGAAAGATGGGAAGAAACTTATAAGGCTTTTTTTTTTTTTTTTAAACTCAAAAAGAAAAGCCTTCTCCAACCAGATGGAGTAGGGTTAGATCCACCGCCGGAGCGCAGTCCACATGCATCCCAAGGACCTGGGTTCACGTCCTGGTGCCGGCGAACAACCAAGATGAACAACTAAATAAAGTGCCTCCTCTCTCTTCCCGCCTGCCAGCCTCTGCTCTCCTCCATGCCCGTCTGCACCTTTCCTTTAAAACAAACAAAACCCACAAATACAGATTCCTGATGCAAACAAATGTCAGCTAACGATCATTTCCACAGAAAGAAACTGTTTGGAAAAGAAACATAATTGAAATACTTGTACACTGTTGCAAGTCCACCCTAATACTCCTTTTGAAAATCCACAGCAGCAGCAACAAAAAACTCCCAGATCTCTGAATTATTGGAAAATCAACTCTTTCTTGCTTCTCTAGCAATATCTTATACTCGATAAGATATAATGACTTGGTAATTTTATATTTACTGAAAAACAAAGGAAGAAACTGAACAGAGTCACGAACTCAGGGTGGGGCAGGGCGGGTCACCCAGAAAAGTCTCCAAAGAAAAAACTCCAGTCCAAGGACCTCCCCCAGGAGGTGCCGGGGTTAAAGAGTCGGAGGCGCAGCAGCGGATTTTACACGACGTAGTCCCGGGCTGTCAATGCTGCTCTGCAGGCTTTTGAAATGTCCGCAGACAAAAAAAAATTTTTTTCTGAAAAAGCCAACCAAAGCTCTGTGGATAAATGACAAGTTAAGATACCGCGTCTGCTGGAAATGCATTGAGGATGATAGTTAATAATGGTGCTGAGAACTGGAGGGGAAGGTGGCGTTTGGGAACGCAGGGGAAGATCTAGAAGTGTAGGGGTCCCCGACAGCCTGGGGGACAGGACGGGGACTCTGAGACCCAGCTTCCCCGAAGTCGG